>CM035172.1:125252193-125528486 GCA_020205615.1 Panax quinquefolius | reverse complement strand
TATTTATACTCAAATAAATCCTCATCACATTTATTGATACATTATTTTACAAAAATGGTGAGGACTACTAAACAATCCTTTCTAAAACCTTCATTCCATTACCCAGGCTTCGTACTCATCGTATATTCCGCCTCTCACGAGAAGAATGGAACAAAAAGGAAAGGGTGAGCTCAACTAGCTCGATAAAGAATATTATGACTAAGATAATATCTGACAAATTATCGTTAGTCTTGACGAGGAAAAATTTAATAGAATCTGATAGGCAACAAGTTTTTGGATCAATATTACATGTGAAATAATAATTCATTAGAAGAGTTACGTAGAGAATGAAATCTCTACTATAATCTATGAATTTAAAAGTTCATCATCAATATTTTATCCTGTAACATCAATCGATATTCATCTCGAATCAAATATTCATCTTTTTTCTACAGGGCGAAGATATTCATCGATTAGTCGTATTATTCATTTGTTCATCTTTTTCATCAAAGATATTCATCTTAATTCGTATTCATTTAAACACTGTTCATCTTTGCCTTCTGGGCCAAAGATATTAATCGATCGGTCGTATTCATCTTAAACACTGTTCATCTTTTCTACGGGCCAAAGATATTCTTGAAATCATTCATCTTTTTACTCTGGGCGAAGATATTCAATAATATCATCATTTAAAAGGCGAGGATGATGAAAATATTTTTAAAAAGCGAATCGGTGAAACAAAATGACAAGGATTAAGGATTAAGGATTAGTACTTTGTTTTATCCATATCGCAATACCTAAAAAAATAATCGTAGTGGTGTAAAATTGAGAATGATCAAAACATGGATCTGATCAAAGCTAGTATCAAAATAGATATTTTAGAATGAAAAGAAGAAATTTTATTTTTTGGTGAATAGTCATAGTATCGTGAATAGTCTTAGTATCGTGAATAGTCTTAGTATCGTGAATAGTCTAGTATCGTGAATAGTAAATCAGACACCAAAAGATAGAAATTCCACAAAAAAAAACATTTTCACGCTTCATGAATAGTACTCGTGAATAGTAACTTCGTGAATAGTAACTCATGAATAGTAACTTCGTGAATAGTAACTCATGAATAGTAACCCAGAGCATGAAAAAGTTCAAATTTGATAAAACTTCGGATCGACATTTGACGTAATGATATTGAAGAAATAATATCATTCTGAAAAAAAATAATATCCTTACCTCGAAGAATCGGTGCCGGAAGGAAGGTCGGAAGTGATCTTTGAATGAAACTTATCTTGAGCAATGACTCTCAAAGTATCTAAATACTCACAAAATCGCTCGATAATATAGAGAAAGAAAACTTTGTTTACGGTGTGATTTTCAATTCTAACTTAGCCCTCTATTTATAGGAAAATGTTAGCCGTAAAGCGGACTTGACTGCTA
Source organism: Panax quinquefolius (assembly GCA_020205615.1). Lineage (NCBI taxonomy): Eukaryota > Viridiplantae > Streptophyta > Magnoliopsida > Apiales > Araliaceae > Panax > Panax quinquefolius. The sequence continues at coordinate 125,527,076 of CM035172.1, read as the reverse complement.
CACGATGGCTTTACTACTACTCTTGCCACCCACCACATTTGAAATAAAATTCACACATTTCTTCACCAACCACAAGTGGGGCCCACTCAATTCTAAATTTTCCACCAAAATCAATTATAAACCTAATTTAGAATCGAGACACCTCTTAAAATTCATAACAAATCATTCGTGTGCATTTTTAGCGGTTCAAAATTTGTGGACATATACTCGACTTATGTATGTATAACATACCCAAAAATTACCACAATCAGCGGTCGGATTAAAAATTATAATCCCATGATATATCTCAAAACCCACGATTTAATTTTAATACCTCGATCGGTAAAATCTTGATAAAACACCTCAACAATAATTTCTTCATTTATAACCACATAAATAAATCCATCATTTTATATCACATAAAATAAATATTTCTTTATCATATGAATCGATAATTAATTATTCACAAATAATATTACGAGAATCACTGATTATAATGACGGTAGTTCAGGGAAGGGGCTTTCAGAGATAAGGATTTTCTCCTTCTTGGCGCATGATTAGGTGACCAAACCTCTCCTTGAGAACTTTCTAGACATTGCCAATAATCTTTATCTAATAATATTATTTAAATAATATGAATTATTGATCGATAATGGAGATAATAATGCGGTGACAATTATTGAACAACGATAATATATAAAATATCAGCATGACAATTATTGAATCGATAAAATAAAATATTGAGCGGTAACTCTACATGAAAAAAATTTAGTAGTAGTGCCTTCTTACGTAAGGATCGATAATTCAACAATCTTTATGCAATCTGGTAATCTCTTGTGCGACCCGCGTATTCTTGTATTTTAACCACCAGGGTATTCAAGCGATCTTACTTGGTAACAACTTCTGTAGTTATTTTAACGACTTATATTTGTCGTTTTCTTCATCGATCGCTTTCAGTTATGGGGCCCATGGCATTTCTTGTGCGTAAATGCGAATATTCCCAGCGATCTGAATATTCCACGACCAAGACGAATATTTCAAGCAAAATGAATATTTTATAACCACTTGCTTATTTTGAAATATTTGCGTATTTAACCATAGCTATCACATTAATCAAATCAACCCTTACTATTTCAAAATAATAAATAAAGGAAATTCCTTTTTATTTAAAAAATTTTGGGGTCTTCTGACCTCCCTCCTTATGAAATTTCGTCCTCGAAATTGGCGTACGTACAGTGTTTGAAAAGGTGAGGATACCTCGCTTTCATTTAGTTTCAATTCGGGTCATTTCCTCTATAGCATGATTCCTCCACAAAACTTTAACTTGTGGTATGACCTTTCTTGGCGTGGGACGTGCTCCTTCTATCAAGATCTTGATAGGTACCTCCTCATCGTTAAGTCTTGACTATCTAAATGGTTTAACTTTCGATAGCGTGGTTTGGTCTTTCACATATTCTGAAATCTGGATATATGAAACACATTATGAACAGAGAGACATACTCGGAGAGAATGCATGAGTCTACATAGGCTACATTTCCTACTCGGTCGAGAATTTGAAATGGACCCGATAAATCGTGGATTGAGCTTTCCTCTCTTCCCAAATCTTGTAACTCCCTTCCATGGAGCGACTTCATGACAATCATGATCCCTACATTAAATTCCGTCCTTTCGATGAAGATCGCATAACTCTCTTTTGTCGATCTTGGCCGTTTGTATCGTTGTCGAATCATTTGGATCTTTTCGGTGAGTCATACGTCTTAACTTTCGGGTCCCAACAATGTTGCTTCACCCCCTCATCCAACATATTGGAGAGCGACATTTTCGTCCATATAATGCTTGAATGGAACCCACACTATACTTGCACGATAGCTTTGTTGTTGTAGGAGAATTCCACCGATGGTAAATACTTATCAGCGCCCTTGAAGTGCAGGACCACGAGTCTTAATAAATCTTGAGAGTTTGAATAGTCCTCTCGATTGTCCGTCCGTTTGGGGATGGTATCTTAGAACTAAATGCAAATCCGTGCCCATAGTAGCTTTTGCAAGCTAACGAAAATCTTGAAGTGAATCTTGGGTCGCGATCGAAACTATGGATACGGGCATGCCATCTGACCTCACGATCTCATTTCGTACATACTAGCAAGGCGTTCGAGGGAATAAGTCTCCGTATCGGCGGCAAGAAATGAAGCGGACTTGGTTAATCTATCAACAATAACCCAAATAGCATTGATGCCTTGAAAGCGTAGTAGGAAGACAAAATGTGAAATCCATGGTAATGTGTTCCCACTTCCATTAGGAATCTCAAGTGGTTACTGCGGACCCTTAGGTACTAGATGCTCAGCCTTTACGTTAATGAGTTAAACACATCGAGATAAACTTTGCAATCTCTCTCTTCGTATTATTCCACCAAAATGTATGTGAAGATCACGATACATTTAGTACTTCGAGGATGGATTGCAAATGGTGTATTGTTGCCTCCATCATAATCTTGTACTTCAAATCAGTCGTTAGGAACCTGAAAGTCTAGAGTGGACTCGAAGTATTCCTTCTTCATCGATTCTCGCTTAGGAATAGCTCCTTCTTGTACTTTCTTCTCCATACGCATCGGCTCAAGATTCGGTGGAAAGCGACCTTAACTTTTCTATTAAAGTTGGCTCTGTCGTATACTTGACATCATCCTTTTCGTTCCGCGTATGATCTTCTACTCGATCGTCAATTACTACGTTAAACTTTACCGGGATGGTATTGAATAGTGTGGTCGTAGTCTTTCAATAGCTCGAACCAGCGTCATTGCCGCGTGTTGAGTTCTTTTGAGTGAAGAAATATTTAAAGGCTTTATGGTGCGAATATATCTCACTTTCTCCCCGTATAGATAGTGCCTCCATATCTTTAAGTAAGCTTATTGCTTTGACTCTAGATCATGGTAGGATAATTCTCTCATACTCTTTAAGTTGTCATGAGGCATAGGCTATGACTTTCCCGTTGCATGAGAACACATCTAACCCTTTGCTGAAGCATCATTTGTAGATAACAAATCCATCAAGAACGGATGGTATTGTTAGAGCAGTCTTGAAATAAGTCTCTCTTAAGCTCTTGGAAACTTTTCTCGCGTTCTTCGCTTCAAGCAATTTTGTATCCTTTAGAGTTATTTGAGTTAATGGAGTAGCGATTAGAAAACCCTTCACGAATCTCAGATAATAACATTAAGCCCAAAAAGCTCGTACTTGATCCTGGAACTTGGTTGCTCGACTTTGTATTACTTTGATCTTGGCGGATCAGCGGATACTCCGTGTTTTGACACCACATACCCAAGAAAGGCTACTTCCTCGAGCGAACTCGCATTTCTTCAATTTGGCATATAGTTGGTTTTCTGAAGCCTTTGGAGTACCGACTTCAAATGGTGCTCATGATCTTCACGACTTTTGGAATATATAAGGATGTCATGATAAAAGACAACAACGAATTGATCAAATATTCCTTGAATACTCGGTTCATCGTATCCATAAAAGCAGGGAGCATTAGTTAGTCAGAAAGACATGACTAAAATTCATAATGCCCATCTGCAGGAGTTACGAAGGCGGTCTTTGGAATATCCTCGATTCTAATTTTGGTGATGATATCGAGCGAAGATCGATTTTGAAAAAATTGTGCCCTTACTGTTGGTCGAACAAGTCATCAATCGAGGTGAGGATACCTATTCTTGATGGTGACATGGTTTGATTCAGATAGTCGATCAAAATCGCATACTCCCGTCTTTCTTTTTGAATAAAGCAGGAGCACCCGAGGAGATGTCTTGGGGCAGAATGAAAGCCGATGTCCAACAATTCTGTAGTTGGACCTTTAACTCTGAAGTTGATAGGAGCCATTCGATATGGGGTTTTAGAAATGGGCTTTGTGCGGGTTCAAGATCAATAAAAATTGACTTCACGTTACGGGGTAGGCAAGGGAAGTTCTTGAAATCGTCGGGAAAATCGATATGACAACGGGAATATTATTCAAATTTGGCGTGTCTTTATTCAAATCCATAACATGGGCTAAGAAAGCTTGACATCAGTTTTTTGATAAGCGAATAGCTTTATGATTAGATATGATAGTGATTGATTTTAATGGTTTAGTTGCTTGAATTCGTACAACGAGGTTGGTTAGGAATATGAAAACTATGACCTTACGAAAACAATCAATTTTGGCATGATGAGTAGTTAACGATCGATCCTAAAATCACATCAAAAGCAAGTATCTTTAAAGAGATAAAAGGTGAGCGGTAAGGTGATGGTTTGACTTGAATCAAACAAGATTTATAAGCGGTGGATGTGATGAAAGTTTCTCTAGCGGAGTTTCCACAGATAGGTCGAAGTCTAATTTCTCGGTCGAGTTTAAGCGTTGAGCACATGCGGGAGATAAATGAATGGGTATGCCGGTATCAAGTAAAGGTATAAACTTCAGCGAGAATTTATAAATAGCTTACGTGATCACCTCGTTTGGGTTCCTCGCATTATGACCGATCTGAAAGCGCTCTTCCGGAATCGTTGACTTTGACTTTTACAGAGACGATCTTTTGAGTCAAAATCCCCATTGAACTAGGTTTATTCTGCGTCTGATCTCGGCGATATGTCCTTCCTTTCCACAACTATAGCATACCTTGAGCTATTGTGGGCGGTTTGGGTGATATGTCCCTCTTTTCGCATTTGTAGCATATATGGGTGGTCGTTCTCCTCCTTAGAACCGATTCTTCTTAAGCCTTTGTCGTCTTCACATAGTCGTTATTAAATCTCCTCTTTTAAAATCTCCTCATTTCGCTTCTTACATTTTCATGACCATGATTACCACGGAGTGGTTACCATTTACAATAAAATCTGTTTCTTTCTCATGAGTTATCATTATTACATTGGCTTTATCTACGATGCGATCTGGTTATGGTCCCTCGGTTGGCCGTACTCGTTATCTCGCTCTAATAATTGAGCCACATTTTATAACATCTGAATAAAGAAAGTTTATGAGAAATGAGATCTTGGCGTATCAAGGTTTTGAACCTCTAAGAAACATCGCGTCATCGTTCCTCATTCTCCACGAATGAGGTCTGAACTTTGGATAACTCTGCAAACTTTGCCTCGTCTTTGAGACCGTCGTGTTGTTTTGCTCTAATCGATGAACTCCACTTCCTTCGTATAATGAACACTTTCGGGAAAGTATTTGTCATTAAATAATCTCTGAAAGCGTCTCCCGAAGACATCTTTGAGTGCTTGTTTGGATGGAGTGCGCTACTGAGACTCCACCGATGTCTGCCTCGCCACGGAACATAAAGGTGGCGAATGGAACCTCTGTTCTCCGTGCATCCCAGACATCGAATATCTTGGTAATTTGTTTGACCCGTGTTTCGCCGTGATCGGATCGGCTTTCCCTTAAATTCGGTGGTCCCGACTCTTTGAGCTGCTTGCATTTGTGACAACTGAGTGAATTTGCTATCATTTCCTCTGTATTTTGAACCACGAGTCTCCTAAATGCGATTTTGCATGAGCTGCAAAAAACTTCTAAACATCCCTCGTTCATCATCTGCTCGGTGGTGTTGTTCGCGGGAGGAACATTGCCCGACTGTTGCCGCGTTCTCCTCGTTGGTAAATCTGAGGCATCTCACGGTCTCATTTACTCCTTTATTAATATTCTCGATTCGACATTCTCGAATCTTGTCGTAAAAGCAAGGGTTAATAAAGAAATCGATATATCACATAATATCCTATATCTTGACCCGACTAACAAATAAGCTTAGGTAGGACACCTTTAGCGAAGGATTTACTCGTCTCTCCCCTCAGTTACATTCCCCGATCTCACTTGGAGATCGTATCCTAACTACGATACCATTTATGGCGCCCCAAAATAGGTATACATCACCCATTACGAGGTTGTCGATCGTGATGCGAAAGCAACTACAACTTTATTATTACTAGTGATTAAAGCGTGAGTTTAAATACAAATATTATCTTACAAACGATATTTATACTCAAATAAATCCTCATCACATTTATTGATACATTATTTTACAAAAATGGTGAGGGACTACTAAACAATCCTTTCTAAAACCTTCATTCATTACCCCAGGCTTCGTACTCATTATATTACCGCCTCACGAGAAGAATGGAACAAAAAGGAAAAGGGTGAGCTCATTAGCTCGATAAAGAATATTATGACTAAGATAATATCTGACAAATTATCGTTAGTCTTGACGAGGAAAAATTTAATAGAATCTGATGAAATGACAAATTTTGAATCGATATTACATGCGGAAATAATAATTCATTAGAAGAGTTCGTAGAGAATGAAATCTCTATATAATATATGAATTTAAAGTTCATCATCAATATTTTATCACTGTAACATCAATCGATATTCATCTCGAATCAAATATTCATCTTTTACCTCTGAGGCCGAAGATATTCATTGATTCGAGTCGTATTCATCTAAACACTGTTCATCTTTGCACTCTGAGGGCGAAGATATTCATCGATCGGTCGTATTCATTTAAACACTGTTCATCTTTGCACTCTGGGCCCGAAGATATTCTTGAAATCATTCATCTTTACTTCTGGGCCGAAGATATTCAATAATATCATCATTTAAGGTGAGGATGATGAAAATATTTTAAAAAGCGAATCGGTGAAACAAAATGAGCAGGATTAAGGATTAAGGATTAGTACTTTGTTTTATCCATGTCAACAATACCCCAAAATAATCACGGTGGTGTAAAATTGAGAATGATCAAAACATGGATCTGATCAAAGCTAGTATCAAAATAGATATTTTGGATGAAAAGAAGAATTTTATTTTTTGGTGAATAGAATAGTATCGTGAATAGTAGTATCGTGAATATATATCGTGAATAAGTCAAGTATCGTGAATAGTAAATCAGACGCAAAGATAGAAATTCCACAAAAAAACATCTTCACGCTTCATGAATAGTACTCGTGAATAGTAACTTCGTGAATAGTAACTCATGAATAGTAACTTCGTGAATAGTAACTCATGAATAAGTAACCCGAGCATGAAAAAGTTCAAATTTGATAAAAACTCGGATCGACATTTGACGTAATGATATTGAAGAAATAATATCATTCTGAAAAAAAATAATATCACTTACCTCGAAGAATCGGTGCCGGAAGGAAAGGTCGGAGTGATCTTTGAATGAAACTTATCTTGAGCAACAACTCTCAAAGTATCTAAATACTCACAAAATCGCTCGATAATATAGAGAAAAGAAAACTTTGTTTACGGTGTGATTTTCAATTCTAACAGCCCTCTATTTATAGGAAAATGTTAGCCGTAGAAGCGGACTTGACTGCTACTGATGGCTTTACTGCTACTATTGCCACCCACCACATTTGAAATAAAATTCAGCACATTTCTTCACCAACCACAAGTGGGGCCCTCAATTCTAAATTTTCCACCAAAATCAATTATAACCTAATTTAGAATCAGACACCTCTTAAAATTCATAACAAATCATTCGTGCATTTTTAGCGGTTCAAAATTTGTGGACATATACTCAACTTATGTATGTATAACATACCCAAAATTACCACAATCAGCGGTCGGATTAAAATTATAATCCCATGATATATCTCAAAACCCACGATTTAATTTTAATACCTCGATCGGTAAAATCTTGATAAAACACCTCAACAATAATTTCTTCATTTATAACCACATAAATAAATCCATCATTTATATCCACATAAAATAAATATTTCTTTATCATATGAATCGATAATTAATTATTCACAAATAATATTACTGAGAATCCACTGATTATAATGACGGTAGTTTCGGGAAAGGGGCTTTCAGATAAGATTTCTCCTTCTTGGTAGTATGATTAGGTGACAAACCTCTCCTTAGCAGAACTTTCTAGACATTGCCAATAATCTTTATCTAATAATATTATTTAAATAATATGAATTATTGATCGATAATGGAGATAATGTGCGGTGACAATTATTGAACAATGATAATATAAAATATCAATATGTGATTATTGAATCGATAAAATAAAATATTGAGCGATAACTCTTGTGAAAATTATTGAGTAGTGCCTTCTTACGTAAGGATCGATAATTCAACAATCTTGTATTTTTGTATGCGGTATCTGGTGTCTTCTTTGTATGACCACGCGTAAATGCGTATGAATATTTGTATTTTAACCACGAATATTCGGGTATTCATGATCTTACTTGGTAACAATCTAATCATCGTTATTTTATTTTTGACTTATATTTGTCGTTTTCTTCATCAATCGCTTTAGTTATGGGAATAATATTTGGGTGAATGCATTTAACTGGTAAATAAATACGAATATTTCCCAAGCGATCTGAATATTCCCGACGCCGTACGGTAAACGAATATTCAAAACAAAAATGAATATTTTATAACCACTTCAACTTATTTTGAAATATTTGCGTATTTAACAAGAATAATATATATCCATTAATCAAATCAACCCTTACTATTTCAAAATAATAAATAAAGGAAATTCCTTTTTATTTAAAAAAAGCAAGTATTATCAAACTTGTACCACCTCCCCTAGTAGTAAATCATATGAATTAATAGTAAATCATGTGACTCAATAGTTCTAAACATGTGAAAAAAATAATTACGATTATAGTACCTTCATACATACCTCTATTTTTAACTTAGTCGTAAGTATTATCAATCTTGCACTAACTCCCCTAATAGTAAATGAATGTGAATCAATAGTACACACATGTGAACAAATAGTTATAATCATGTGAATCAATAGCAATTAATTGCTCATTTATCAGGTTAATTACCCGATTGGTCGATATAACCTCCAGGACATCAATTATTATCAAAATAAATGTAGATTTTCACTAACACTAATAATTCCAACCACAATGGAACTATCAATTTCATCTTTAATCAACACAAACTTATTCAACATTAATATTATAATTCACAATATTTAACAACGAGGTAATTCCTGGGAAAGTAGGGACTTTTCGATAAGGATTTTTCCTTATTTATGCCTAATGATTAGGTATTGAACCTCTCTTGACAGAACTTACAGACATTGTAAATATTACAAATAATAATATGAATAACTTTTGTCGTCTCAATTATTGATTTAATAATATAACATATTATCTACGGATGATCTTTGTGACAATAATTGAATTAATAATATGAGAGAGATATTATGCGTAATTACTATAGAAATAATTGAGTATAAGCTGGTGACTTCTCACGTAAGCATTTATAATCAATCTGGTGTAGCTCTTATCTGACTCTGCGTGATTAATGTACTTTTTACCATAGATTATTTTATGACAACTTCTTAACTTTAACCTTTTATCAATTTAACCATTTACTAAATAGAATAATTATAAGAAAATTGAATACTTTCATTTCATAAAATTTGGGGTCTCTGAGAAGGACACGCTTACTAGTGTTCTTTGAAGATCGAGGAAGTGCATGCGATGATACAAAAGCTTGATTCTAAAGAAGAAGAGATGCGAAACTCCTATATTTGAACCCTCGAAGAGAAGAAAAGCAACTTCTTGCTTGCCATATCTATCTCGAAGAAGCGAGGTGAACACTCATTGCAATCATTGAAGTGAGTGATGATGAATCTGAATCAAAGAAAGAAGATCTTTGAAAAAAGTTCTAGTGATGAAAATCGTGAAGAATTCGATGTATTTGATGAAAAAGTCGGCATGATTCAAGCTCGGGAAGGTGAAGAAATGGAGAAAGATGTTAATTACGAAAATAAGAAGTCGGAGGAAGTCTACAAAAGTCGACTCGGTTCGGAGGAACATATAGAAGGTGGAAGAGACTCCATATAAGAAGAAGAAGGACCGGAAGATTTTCACATTCCCCACCTTGTTCATCACAGAGAGAAGAATTGTAGTGGAAGTTGATGAAGACCCATTAGAGGTGCTTCTAGAAGATGGATTAATCATGGAAATGAAAGGTTGAATGTGGTAATGATGACCTCGAGAAAACATGTTCAACAATCGTGAGAAGCCATGAAGTAGGACACTTGACTATGATATATAAGCTTTAGAAGCTATGAATCAAGTATCGTAAGATGGTTTTAATCTCATATGCCACGGGTAAAGGCATCCCTAACTAAAGATAACAACTATCTCACATGGGTCTTCTCTCACCTTCCCAACATAAATCTGGTATACAGAACTTCCAGGGTAAAGAGATTTGCAACCATGATGATCAAAGACCGACCTCACTACAAAGACTCTAGGCGTCTTTGAAACCATTACATTCTATATGATAGTAGAGTGGGTTTTGATGGCGCGAAGAGGTCGTGGCCAAAGACATAATCATGATTCCCTTGATCTATCAGCGAAAATGATCAAGTTCAATTATGAGAAGTCTCCCTCTACCCAAAACACGGTTATGCGACATTCCTTAATCCTCCAATGGTGATTGGCACTCAGCGATTTTTGATTCTCACTACTTTTGAAAATCGTCCAGAATGAAAATTGTAGAGTTGATACGGTGTTCAACAATTTGCCCAACCACACATGACCAAACTCCTACGAGAAGGAGTTCTTGAAAAATTACGATGAGTTGGTTGAGAAGATATCTATCATCTTTGAAGATGCAAAAATGTTGGTGAGGAAGAGGAGACGATGCGGTTCAAAAATAGACTTCAAGCCCTTATATATCGATATATCTCTCGATATCAAAGAGAGAGATCAAATCTATCTAAAGGCTATAAATGAGCGAAGGCAAAAAAGCTCTACGTGCACATAAAAGGCTAATGAAGAGAAAATTCAAGCCCTATTTGACAAGATTGACAATCTAAATCGGTCTTTCTCCTATGACTTGAGTTGACCCAACAAGAACTCAAGATTGAGGTTGGTAACTCATCTTACGAGATAGAGAGCAACTTATGTCCAACATGGAGAAGCTTTCACAAGTGATTAATGACAAAAAAGGGAGAAAAAGAGGCGTAGAAAGAGGCATTGAGGAAGAAGCGGTTGTAAGACCCCAACTTTTTAATAAAGATGATTTTTTATAAATATCATTTTGAATATTATGGAATGAATTTGATATAATGTTATAGTTGTGGGTAATATTTATAAATTTTACAAAATGCACATGAGTTATTTTATAATATTGATTGGTTGGGGAATATTCGTACAACAACACGATCATTGGTGGACCCATGCGGAATTATTAGCCGGATTAAGAAAGCGACAAAAATACTTTATGAAAATAACGGCGGAAGTTTTACAGATTAAGCTGTTGAAACACCGGTGTTAAAAGAAATGCTGACAATCTGGCGTAGTTCTTGCGATGGCATACGGTATTGATTATTAATGCTTACGTGAAGTCACTTAGTTTTGTTCAATTATTGCTACTGATGAATTGCTACATAATATCTCGCGTTATTTGATTGATTATTGTCGATATTTTATATATTATTAAATCAATAATTGAGACTACTTAAAGTTATTAATATTATAATTTGCAATATTAACGATGTCAGAAGTTACATCGATGAGAGGTTTGGTCACTAATTTGGCGCCCGATAGGGAGAAATCCTTATTGGAAAGCCCCTCTTTCACAGGAGCGATCTGGTCGATTAATATTGTGAATTATAATAAAGGTGATAAATGTTGTTAAAATTATTAAGGTGATTTTTATGAAGTTTTGCTTATTTTATGGACCCTATTTATCCATTTTTAAAAATAATCGGTAGAAAATTTTTATAATAAAAGTGGGGTCCACATGTAGAACCCATTTGTGTTGGAAAATGATTTTGGAAATGGAGGAGAAATAGTATACATTATGGAAGATATATATATATATATATATATATATATATATATATATATATATATAATGAATATATGTTGGGAGAAAATGATAGGTGAAAGTGATAGGTGTGTGATGTATGTGTGTGAGTGGAAAATGGTGGAAAAAGTGATAGTGTGATAGTGATGTGTAAGAGTGTAGTGAAAGTGATTTTGGGAGGGTGGGGATTGATGTTGGTTGTGGGGGATAAAAATCAAGTGGTTTATATATAGTATTGATATATATATATATATATATATTAAAACATGTGTTTATATATATATATTATATTTTATTTGTTAGTTGATTGAATTTAATTGTTAGTTGATTGAAAAATAACTCAAAAAATAATTTAGATTCATGAGCGAGGTGCACTCCATTCTCTATAAATAGAAACTCATTCCTTCATTATTTCTTACGAATTCCTTTGAAACTACAGAGAGAAAAATTAGAGAAACTAAAGAAAAGTATTACGATACTTCCCTACTCTTTTATCCGGTTTCTTTTACGGTAAGAGATATTATTTCTTTTGTATTCATAAAGAGAACTTACATTATTCCATTCTTTATTATTTCTTTGGAATAAACGTTATCTGTGACTACCCTATACTTGGTGACATTCTTCTATTATTAAAAGTCTTTATTATTATTATGTTGGAATATCACATGCATGCGTTTTATCTTGGGACTGGTTAAAATCTTTATTATTATTACATTTGGAATATCACATGCGTGCATTTTACGTCGAACTTTGGTTCCATCTTTATTATTAATACTGTTGGAATATCACATGCGTGCATTTACCTTTGGACTGGTTCCATCTTTATTATACATTGGAACATCCCATCGATCGCGAATTTACTTTGACTTGGTTCCATTACTTCTAAATCATTGGAATAACTTATCTGCATGAAATCTACCGCATGCGTATGGTGATTTCTTTTGTTATTCCATTTGTTATTATACTTTCGGTTGGTTAAAGTTTTGACTTCTATACTCCATGAAATTAGTGGAATATCCTTGATATTTGCGCTTCATCTAGTATCTTTTCATGGAAATATTCTTACGAGCATTCTTGAATTTTTACTACAAAGCGGTATCATGTTGACAATGTGGGACGTTATTTATTCATGGATAAATTAATTCTTGAACTTGTTTTATTGAATTCTTATATCATTGTCATCATCCTCATGTTTTATATTATGTTGAAAGTCATCGTGGCACTCGATACATGAAAGCGAAACAACTACAACTTTATTATTACAACTACAACTTTATTATTAAAGCTGTGAGTTTGAATACAAATATTATCTTACAGACAATATCTATACTCAAATAAATCCTCATCACATTTATTGATACATTATTTTACAAAATGGTGAGGACTACTAAACAATCCTTTCTAAAACCTTCATTCCATTTACCCAGGCTTCGTACTTCATTTATATTCTAGCCTCAGAGAAAAATGGAACAAAAAGGAAAAGGGTGAGCTCACTGCATTTCGATAAAGAATATTATGACTAAGATAATACAACAAATTATCGTTAGTCTTGACGAGGAAAAATATAATAGAATCTGATAGACAACAAATTTTAAATCAATATTATGGCGTTGAAATAATAATTCATTAGAAGAGTTAAGTAGAGAATGCAAACTACTATCTTACATGTATGAATTTAAAAGTTCATCGTCTATCTTTTATCCTGTAACATCAATCGATATACATACGGAATCAAATATTCATCTTTACTCTGGGCGAAGATATTCATCGATTAGTCGTATTCATTTAAACACATTGTTCATCTTTTTCTGGGCCGAAGATATTCTTGAAATCATTCATCTTTACTCTGGGCGAAAGATATTCTTAAGAAATCATTCATCTTTGCCTACTAGGGGGCGAAGATATATAATATATCATCATTTAAGGTGAGGATGATGAAAAATATTTTTTTAAAAAAGCGAATCGGTGAAACAAAATGACAAGGATTAAGGATTAAGGATTCGTACTTGGTTTTATCCCGTCAAAAATACCTCAAAAATAATCGTAGTGGTGTAAAATTGAGAATGATCAAAACATGGATCTGATCGAGTTAGTATCCGAATAGATATTTTAGACGAAAAGAAGAAATTTTATTTTTGATTGAATAATCAAGTATCGTGAATAGTCTTAGTATCGAATGAGTATCGTGAATAGTAACTCAGACACCAAAAGATAGAAATTCAAAAAAACATCTTCACGCTTCATGAATAGTACTCGTGAATAGTAACTCGTGAATAGTAACTTCATGAATAGTAACTTCGTGAATAGTAACTTCATGAATAGTAACTCATGAATAGTAACCCCAGAGCATGAAAAAGTTCCAAATTTGATAAAAACTTCGGATCGACATTTCGGTATAATGATATTGAAGAAATAATATCATTCTGAAAAAATAATATCCACTTACCTCGAAGATCGATACTTCTTAAATTTGAAACAGGATATAGGCTATGACTTGGAACTTTGCTTAGTATAGCAATACTCAAAGTATACTCAAAATACTCACAAGAATCGCTCGATAATATAGAGAGAAAACTTGGTTTACGGTGTGATTTTCAATTCTAACCTAAGCACCTATTTATAGGAAAATGCTTAGAACACAAAGCAGAAAATTTAATAAAATAATAATATTATTAATAAATTTCCTCGCCTCTTTGGAAATCTGAGATCCAACATTTCCCACATGCCAACCTTCTAGAAAGAAATGAAAAAAACGTTTTTCATAAAATAAATAATTAAAACTTCAAAAAATCAATTATTTGAACTTGAACTTCAATAATTCATAATAAATAGCCCTTTCATCAGAAAATTCGAATCTCGCTTGAGTTTTATAGGAAATTCAATTCTCTACAACTTTGCAGAAGAAAGTTTTCCAAATTTCAAATAGAAATTGGTAGAAATCCACAAGCAGGCGATTTACATTTATAATCAAATTTGGTCGATAAATGGGGTCCGCAGAGCATATTTAACATGTTTTAAACATTTATTGCAACAAAAATACTCTTCCTCCTCGTATACTCATATATCCCACATTCGTTGTAAAAATATCACCATTAATATATTATTAAAATAATATATTTAAATGAATTATTTTATCGAGAAAAAGATAAAATATTAATTTTCAACAATTGTCATTTAAAAATTTTCTCCATCTATATCCACATAAAATCAATATTTTCCTCATCATATAAATCAATAATTAATTATTCACAAATAATATTCTGAGAATCTGATATTGTGACGAGGCGGTTCAGGGAAGAGGGGCTTTCGATAAAATTTCTTCTTCTTGGTGGCATGATTAGGTGACCAAACCTCTCCTTAGGCAGAACTTTCTAGACATTGCCAATAATGTTATCTAATAATATTATTGGATAATATGAATTATTGCCGATAATGAAAAATCTTGTGTAATGTGATTATTGAAACAATGACAATGATATAAAATATCAATATGACAATTATTAACTTTCGATAAAATCTTTGAGCGATAATTCTTTGTAACCATTATTGAGTAGTGCCTTCTTACGTAAGAATCAATAATTGGTGCAATCTGGTGTCTTCTTGTTCGACAGCAGCGTATTAGTGTGTTTTAACCACCGGGTATTCAGCGGTATTACTTGGTAACAACTTCTGTAGTTATTTAAAAACAACTTATATTTGTCGTTTTCTTCATCGATCGCTTTTAGTTATGGGGCCCCACATGCATTTTTTGTCGTAAATGCGAATATTCACAAAGCGATCTGAATATTCCACGACCAACGAATATTCCCAAAGCGATAATGAATATTTTATAACCACTTGCTTATTTTGAAATATTTGCGTATTTAACCCTTAACTATCCACATTAATCAAATCAACCCTTACTATTTCAAAATAATAAATAAAGGAAATTCCTTTTTATTAAAAAATTTGAGGTCTTCTGACCTCCCTCCTTATGAAATTTCGTCCTCGAAATTGGCGTACGATACACAGTGTTTGAAAAGGTGAGGATACCTCGCTTTCATTTTAGTTTCAATTCCCGGTCATTTCCTCTATAGCATGATTCCTCCACAAAACTTTA
The DNA here is from genome assembly GCA_020205615.1 of Panax quinquefolius. Classification (NCBI taxonomy): domain Eukaryota; kingdom Viridiplantae; phylum Streptophyta; class Magnoliopsida; order Apiales; family Araliaceae; genus Panax; species Panax quinquefolius. The sequence continues at coordinate 125,511,176 of CM035172.1, read as the reverse complement.
ACTTGTGGTATGACCTTTCTTGGCGTGGGACATGCTCCTTCTATCAAGATCTTGGCGGTACCTCCTCATACGTTAAGTCTTGACTATCTCGTCAGGTTCTAACTTTCTATAGCGTGGTTGGGTCTTTCACATATTTCTGAAATACGGATATATGAAACACATTATGAAACAGAGACATACTTGGAGAATGCAGTGAGTCATAGGCTACATTTCCTACTCGGTCGAGAATTTGAAATGGACCCGATAAATCGTGGATTGAGCTTTCCTCTCTTCCCAAATCTTGTAACTCCCTTCCATGGAGCGACTTCATGACAATCATGATCCCTACATTAAATTCCCGTCCTTTCGATGAAGATCGCATAACTCTTTTATCGATCTTGTCTTGGTTTGTATCGTTGTCGAATCATTTGGATCTTTTCGGTGATCATACGTACTAACTTCGGGTCCCAACAATGTTGCTTCACCCACCTCATCCCAACATATTGGAAGCGACATTTTCGTCCATATAATGCTTGAATGGAGCCACACTATACTTGCACGATAGCTTTGTTGTTGTAGGAGAATTCCTGATGGTAAATACTTATCCACTACCCTTGAAGTCTAGGACCACGAGTCTTAATAGATCTTCAAGAGTTTGAATAGTCCTCTACGATTGTCCAAGTGGTTTGGGGATGGTATTAGAACTAAATCGTAAATCCGTGCCCATAGCTTTTTTTGCAAAGCTAACCCAAAATCTTGAAGTGAATCTTGGGTCGCGATCGAAACTATGGATACGGGCATGCCATACTGACCTCACAATCTCATTCACGTCATACTAGTGAGGCGTTCGAGGAATAAGTCTCCGTATCGGCAAGAAATAAGCGAGACTTGGTTAATCTATCAACAATAACCCAAATAGCATTGATGCCTTGAGAAAGCGAAGTAGGAAGACCAATGTGAAATCCATAGTAATGTGTTCCCACTTCCATTTAGGAATCTCAAGTGGTTGCAGCGGACCCTTAGGTACAAGATGCTCGCCTTTACTGCGTTAATGAGTTAAACACATCGAGATAAACTTTGCAATCTCTCTCTTCGTATTGTTCCACCAAAATGTATATGAAGATCACGATACATTTTAGTACTTCGAGGATGGATTGCAAAAATGGCGTGTGTGTGCCTCCATCATAATCTTGTACTTCAAATCAGTCGTTAGGAACCTGAAAGTCAGAGTGGACTCGAAGTATTCCTTCTTCATCGATTCTCGCTTAGGAATAGCTCCTTCTTGTACTTTCTTCTTCATACGCATCGAATTTCAAGATTCGGTGGCAAGCGACCTTAACTTTTCTATTAAAGTTGGCTCTGTCGTATACTTGACATCATCCTTTTCGTTCGCATATGATCTTCTACTCGATCGTCATTATTTACCGTTAAACTTTACCGGGATGGTATTGAATAGTGTGGTCGTAGTCTTTCGATAGCTCGAGCCAGCGTCATTGCCGCGTGTTGAGTTCTTTTGAGTGAAGAAATATTTAAGGCTTTTATGGTGCGAATATATCTCCACTTTCTCCCCGTATAGATAGTGCCTCCATATCTTTAAATGAAAAGCATTTGCTTTGTGACTCTAGATCATGAGTAGGATAATTCCTCTCATACTCTTTAAGTTGTCATGAGGCATAGGCTATGACTTTCCCACGTTGCATGAGAACACATCTAACCCTTTGCACGAAGCATCATTTGTAGATAACAAATCCATCGAACCGGATGGTATTGTTAGAGCAGTCTTAGAAATAAGTCTCCTCTTAAGCTCTTGGAAACTTTTCTCGCATTCTTCGCTCCAAGCAATTTTGTATCCTTAGGAGTTAAATTTGAGTTAATGGAGTAGCGATTAGAAAACCCTTCCACGAATCTCGATAATAACCGGCTAAGCCCAAAAAGCTACGTACTTGATCGCAGACTTGGTTGCTCTGACTTTGTATTGCTTGATCTTGTGGGATCAGCGGATACTCCATGTTTGACACCGTGCCCGAGGAATGCTACTTCCTCAAGCGAACTTCGCATTTCTTCAATTTGGCATATAGTTTGTTTTCACGAAGCCTTTGGAGTACCGACTTCAAATGGTGCTCATGATCTTCGCGACTTTTGGAATATATGAGGATGTCATGATAAAAGACAACAACGAATTGATCAAATATTCCTTGAATACTCGGTTCATCATATCCATGAAAGCCGCGGGAGCATTAGTTAGTCAAGAAAGACATGACTAAGAATTCATAATGCCCATCTGGGGTTACGAAAGGCGGTCTTTGGAATATCCTCGATTCTAATCTTGGTGATGATATCGAGCGAAGATCGATTTTGAAAAGAATTGTGCCCCTTACGGTTTGGGTCGAACAAGTCATCAATCGAGGTGAGGATACTATTCTTGATGGTGACATGGTTCGATTCAGATAGTCGATACAAAATCGCATACTCCGTCTTTCTTCTTTACAAATAAAGCAGGAGCACCCCGAGGAGATGTCTTGGGGCCGAATGAAAGCCGATGTCCAACAATTTCTGTAGTTGGACCTTTAACTCTGAAGTTCAATAGGAGCCATTCGATATGGGGTTTTAGAAATGGGCTTTGTGCGGGTTCAAGATCGATAAAGAATTGACTTCACGTTACGGGGGTAGGCAAGGGAAGTTCTTGAAATCGTCGGGAAAATCGATAACAACGGAGAATATTATTCAAATTTGGCGTGTCTTTATTCAAATCCATAACATGGGCTAAGAAAGCTTGACATCCAGTTTTTAATAAGCGAATAGCTTTATGATTAGATATAGCGGTGATTGATTTTAATGGTTTAGTTGCTTGAATTACGTACAACGGGTTGGTTAGGAATATGAAAACTATAACAACCTTACGAAAACAATCAATTTTGGCATGATGAGTAGTTAACGATCAATCCCTAAAATCACATCAAAAGCAAGTATCTTTAAAGAGATAAGGTTGACGAGGTAAGGTGATGGTGCCTGACTTGAATCAAACAAGATTTATAAGCGAGTGGATGTGATGAAAGTTTCTCTAGCGGAGTTTCCACGAGATAGGTCGAAAGTCTAATTTCTCGAGTCGAGTTTAAGCGTTGAGCACATGCGGGAGAGATAAATGAATGGGTATGCCGGTATCAAGTAAGGTATAAACTTTGAGAATTTATAAATAGCTTACCGTGATCACCTCGTTTGGGTTCCTCGCATTATGACCGATCCTGACAAAGCGCTCTTCCGGAATCGTTGACTTTGACTTTTACAGGACGATCTTTTGAGTCCAAATCCCCATTGAACTAGGTTTTACTCTTGTCTGATCTCGGCGATATGTCCTTCCTTTCCACAATTATAGCATACCTTGAGCTGTTGTGGGCGGTTTGGTGATATGTCCCTCTTTTCGCATTTGTAGCATATAATGGGGTGGTCGTTCTCCTCCTTAGAACCGATTCTTTCTTAAGCCTTTGTCATCTTCACATAGTGGTCGTTGTTAAATCTCCTCTTTTAAAATCTCCTCGACTTCGCTTCTTCTATTTTCATGGCCATGATTACCACGAGTGGTTACCATTTTTGTCGTCTGTTTCTTTCTCATTTGGTTATCATTATTACATTGTTGCTTATCTACGATACGATCTGGTTGTGGTCCCTCGGTTGGCCGTACTCGTTATCTCGCTCTAATAATTGAGCCACATTTTACAACATACGAATAAAGAAAATTTATGAGAAATGAGATCTTTGGCGTATCTGGGGTTTCAAACCTCTAAGAAACATCCGCGTCATCGTTCCTCATTCTCCACCAAATGAGGTCTGAGCACTGGATAACTCTGCAAACTTTGCCTCGTCTTTGAGACCGTCGTGTTGTTTTGTTCAATCGATGAACTCCACTTCCCCGTATATAATGAACACTTTCGAGGAAAGTATTTGTCATTAAATAGTTCTGAAAGCGTCTCCCGAGACATCTTTGAGTCTTGGTTTGGATGGAGTGCAACTTCCTGAGACTCCACCGATGGTAATGCGCCTCGCCACGGAACATAAAGGTGGCGAATGGAACCTCTCATTCCTCCGTGCATCCCAGACATCGAATATCTTGGTAATTTGTTTGACCCGTGTTTCGCCGTGATCGGATCTGGCTTTCCCTTAAATTACGGTGGTCCCTGACTCTTTGAAGCTTGCTTGCATTTGTGACAACTTGAAGTAATTGCTATCATTTCTCTCTGTATTTTGAACACGAGTCTCCTAAATGCGATTTTGCATGAGCTGCAAAAAACTTCTAAACATCCCTCGTTCATCATCTGCTCGATGGTTGTTGTTCACGGGAGGAACATTGCCCCGACTGTTACACGTTCTCCTCGTTGGTGAGTCTGAGGCGTCTCCACGGTCTCATTTCCATTGTTAATATTCTCGGTCGACATTCTCAAAAATCTTGTCGTAAAACAAGGGTTAATTAAAGAAATCAATATATCACATAATATCCTATATCTTGACCAACTAACAAATAAGCTTAGGTAGGACACCTTTAGCGAAGGATTTTCGTCTCTCCCTCTAGTTCTATGGGAGATCAGATCTCGCTGGAGATCGTATCACTAGACTACGATACCAAGATACCTCACATGGCGCCCCCAAAATAGGTATACATCACATTACGAGTTGTCGATACATAGATGCGAAGCTCGACTACAACTTTTATTATTATTGTTGTAATAAGTTGTGAGTTTGAATACAAATATTATCTTACAGAACAATATCTATATACTCAAATAAATCCTCATCACATTTATTGATACATTATTTTACAAAAATGGTGAGGACTACTAAACAATCCTTTCTAAAACCTTCATTCCATACCCCAGGCTACGTACTTCATTATATTCTCGCCTCACGAGAAAAATGGAACAAAAAGGAAAAGGGTGAGCTCAACTAGCTTCGATAAAGAATATTATGACTAAGATAATATACAACAAATTATCGTTAGTCTTCAACGAGGAAAAATATAATAGAATCTGATAGACAACAAATTTTAAATCAATATTACAGTGAAATAATAATTCATTAGAAGAGTTAAGTAGAGAATGCAAACTACTATCTTACATGTATGAATTTAAAAGTTCATCGTCTATCTTTTATCCTGTAACATCAATCGATATACATCGGAATCAAATATTCATCTTTGCACTCTGGGCGAAAGATATTCATCGATTAAGTCGTATTCATTTAAACACTGTTCATCTTTGCACTTGGGCCAAAGATATTCTTGAAATCATTCATCTTTTTATCTTTCTACGGGCCAAAGATATTCTTAAGAAATCATTCATCTTTGCCTTCTGGGCAAAGATATTCCATAATATCATCATTTAAGGTGAGGATGATGAAAAATTTTTTTTTTTAAAAAAGCGAATCCGGTGAAACAAAATGACAAGGATTAAGGATTAAGGATTCGTACTTGGTTTTATCCACGTCAAAAAATACCTCAAAAATAATCGTAGTGGTGTAAAATTCAAGAGAATGATCAAAACATGGATCTGATCGAGTTAGTATCCGAATAGATATTTTAGACGAAAAGAAGAAATTTTATTTTTGATTGAATAGTCAGTATATCGTGAATAGTCAAGTATCGTGAATAGTCTTAGTATCGTGAATAGTAACTCAGACACCAAAAGATAGAAATTCCACAAAAAACATCTTCACGCTTACATGAATAGTACTCGTGAATAGTAATTCGTGAATAGTACTTTCATGAATAGTAACTTCGTGAATAGTAACTCATGAATAGTAAATGAATGAATAGTAACCCAGAGCATGAAAAAGTTCCAAATTTGATAAAAACTTGAGATCAACATTTCGATATAATGATATTGAAGAAATAATATCATTCTGAAAAAATAATATCCACTTACCTCGAAAGATCGGTACTTACATTTGAAACAGGATATATAGTCTATGACTTGGACTTGCATAGTATAGCAATACTCAAAGTATACTCAAAATACTCACAAGAATAAACTCGATAATATAGAGAGAAAACTTGATTTACGGTGTGATTTTCAATTCTAACCTAAGCACCTATTTATAGGAAAATGCTTAGAACACCAAAGCGAAAATTTAATAAAATATATTATTATTAATAAATTTCCTCGCCTCTTTGGAAATCAGATCCCAACATTTCCCACATGCCAACCTTCTAGAAAGAAATGATAAAAACGTTTTCATAAAATAAATAATTTAAAACTCAAAAATCAATTATTTGAACTTGAACTTCAATAATTCATAATAAATAGCCCTTTCATCAGAAAATTCGAATCTCGCGAGTTTTTATAGGAAATTCAATTCTCTACAACTTTGCAGAAGAAAGTTTTCCAAATTCCAAATAGAAATTGGCCCGAAATCCACAAGCAGGCGATTTTACATTTATAATCAAATTTCGATCGATAAATGGGGTCCCTGAGCATGTTTAACATGTTTTAAACATTTATTGCAACAAAAAAATACTCTTCCTCCTCGTATACTCATATATCCCACATTCGTTGTAAAAATATCACCGTTAATATATTATTAAAATAATATATTTAAATGAATTATTTTATCGAGGAAAAAGATAAAATATTAATTTTCAACAATTGTCATTTTAAAATTTTCTCCATCTATATCCACATAAAATCAATATTTTCCTCATCATATAAATCAATAATTAATTATTCACAAATAATATTACTGAGAATCACAATATTGTGACGAGGCGGTTCAGGGAAGAGGGGCTTTCGATAAAATTTCTTCTTCTTGGCGGCATGATTAGGTGACCAAACCTCTCCTTAGAAGCAGAACTTTCTAGACATTGCCAATAATGTTATCTAATAATATTATTAGGATAATATGAATTATTGCTTCGATAATGAAAAATCTTGTGTAATGTGATTATTGAAACAACAATGATATAAAATATCAACGCGACAATTATTAACTCGATCGATAAAATCTTTGAGCGATAATTCTGTAACCATTATTGAGTAGTGCCTTCTTACGTAAGAATCAATAATTGGTGCAATCTGGGTCTTCTCTTCAACAACAATGCGTATTATTAGTGTGTTTTAACCATAGGGTATTTCAACGGTATTACTTGCAGTAACAACTCTGTAGTTATTTAAAAACAACTTATATTTGTCGTTTTCTTCATCCAATAAGCTTTTAGTTATGGGGTTATGGGGCCCCACACGAATATTCCACCACCAAACGTAATATTCTACGATAATGAATATTTTTAACCACAAGCTTATTTGCGAATATTCCACGATCCACATTAATCGAATAACCCTCACTATTTCAAAATAATGAATATTTTTATAAAACCACTTGCTTATTTTGAAATATTTGCGTATTTACAAAATACAAATATAAACCTTACTTGTGAGTTTATCAAACATTGTCTTTAATCAAATCAAAATAAGTCCTCAATACAATTACTATTTCAAAATAATAAATCCTTTGGAAATTCCCCTTTTTATTTAAAAATTTGGGTCTTACAAAGAAGAAATAATGCCAACAATTTCGTCCATCGATACACTACGACCACAATGAGGACTTTTACCACATCATTTGTAACATTACGATCGTGATTACAAGAATAATAATCCACGAGTCATAATCATACCAAGTCCATCTATGCACCTACGAGCCACGATGACTTTCAAAAAAATATAAACATGAGGATGATGACAATGATATAAGATTTCAATAAAACAAGTTCAAGAATTAATTTATCTAGGAATTAATAACGTCCAAATTGTCAACATGATACTTCTTTGTAGAGTAAAATTCAAGAATGCTCAGAAGAATATTTCCATGAAAAGATACTGGATGAAGCGCAAATATCAAGGGTATTCCACTAATTTCATGGAGTATAAAAGTCAAAATTTTAATCAACTGAGTATAATAAAGAATGGAATAACAAAAGAAATCACCAGGCATGCGATAGACTGCACATGCAGGTTATTCCAACAGAATAATAAATAACGGAACCAGGTCCGGCGTAAAATGCACAGACAGGATATTCCAACAGAATAATAAAGACGGAAAGCAGGTCCGGCATAAAATGCATGAATATGATATTCCAGCGAATAATAAAGAATGGAACCCGGTCCGGCGTAAAAACGCAGACATGGGATATTCAGCAGAATAATAAAGAATGGAATAACAAAAGAATTTCACCAAGTATAGGGTAGCAGCATTATCTGAGTTATTCAAGCAGAATAATAAATAATGGAATAATGAAGTTCTCTTCATGAATACAAAAGAAATAATACCCCTTACAGTACAACAAATAATATCCCTTACCAGTAAAAGAAACTTGATATCGAGATAGTGAAGTAGCGAGAATACTCTTCTCTTCTCTCTATAGTTTCTCTCTACAGTTTCAAATTGAATTTGTAAGAAATAATGAAGGAATGAGCTTCTATTTATAGAAGAATGGGCTTATAGTAACTAATTCATGAAGCGGTCAGATTGATTTACTTTTAATCGAGCGGTCCATATTTAAAGCAAAATCTTTTAAATAAAATATAATATATTCTATTTATAATCTAATAAAGCGAATAACTTTATAAAAGTATTACATTTTATATAAAAAGATATTACTATGCAAAATACTTATGCGAGTACTTTATGCAACACTATGCATAATAAAATATAATATATTACTATTTATAGAATAACTTTATAAAAGTATTACATTTTATATAAAAAACTTTTACATTTTATTACATTAATAATACTAATAAAACAAAACTTATCACCTTTATTATAATTTCAACCAACGATTACGAAAAATTAGCACATCTCTTAAAGTGCTTAAAAATGATTTTAATCAAAAAAATATATTTTTGGGTGAATAGTATCCAAGTGAATAGTAACTTCGTGAATAGTACTCAGACACAAAAAGTGCCCCAAATACTAAAGTGAACAATACTAGAGTGAATAGTAACCGGGTATTTTATGATAACTTGTCTACTTTGAAAAATTTTCAAATATCACCCTTAACTTTAAACTTTTATCAATTTAACTATTTACCAAAATAGAAAAATTGAATACTTTTATTTCATAAAATTTGGGGTCTCACATAAAGTGTCATAGCTTATGAAATTCCATATTATTATCAATGACATTCATGATTATCTATTTTAGAAATACAGCTGCTCACTATATATAAGATTCATTTATATCATGCATATACACTTATTGTTTTTGTCATAATCAAATAGGGGGAGATTGTCAGGAATAAGCATGTGAATGATATTTCTATTTATATATGATTTGATTATGATATATAAGAATGAATATGGAAGTATGATTGCATTAAGAAAAGTTGTAAAGTCCTTTTATAGATAATAGGAAAATGTGTACAAGGACTTAGAATGAATTGATCAAATGTGTTAGGTTGATCCTATATAAGCAAAATAGCTTTGTAAAGTCCTTAAAAAGAAATGATGTACAAGGACTATAAATATATAAAGATCAAGCTTGTTAGGTTGATCTTATAATGTAATAGATAGGCTTGTCTGATCGTCGAGCACTGCACCAGAAATCATAGTCTTCCAGGAGAGTCAGGGAAAACTTGAGAGCTATCAAGGCAGAATTGTAGTCTTCAAGATAGTAGATCTCGAGAGTTTCGTGAGTATCGGGGAGAGACGGGAAGGATAAAGTAGTGTCGAGAAGAACTTCTTTGAATAGTGATCTGCTTTGAGGAAGTCATGTTCGAGAATCGTAGAGAGAGGCGACTGTCTGCAGGCAACCGAGCATCTGCCGAAGCCAAATTAAGAATCGTAGACTACACTCGGAGTCGTAGAGTCTACTGATCATATCAAAGGCAGAGATCGTAGTCGAGCAAGATTAGATGAAGACAACAGCATAACGATAGAAATCGTAGAGTGTCAAGATCTAATCTCAGAGTCGTAGTGTCTGGACAGTCGAAGCTGAATCGTAGAGTGTAAAATTAAGGCCTCAACAGATTTGCTCACAACGCGAAGGCAGAATCGTAGAGCAAACACGTTTCTCAATAATTGAGCACTCCCAGTATATCCAAAGTAAGAAGCCTCTGGTCCAAGCTGCAAAGTTACATCCAACCTAAAGGAAACCAGAGAGCACTCAACGAATAGCATGCAAGCTAACAGAAGATCTAAGCACCAACCCAATCAGCATTCAGATTGAGTTGTGAAGCCATTCAAGATGAAGTCTTCCACAGGTTGATTAGAAGAAGACTTCAATCAAAGTAACTGACTAAGGAAAGTCAGCAAGTGCAGTAGCTGTCAAGTGAACAAAAGATAATAATCTTGGAAGTATCCAGGATCGTAGTTTTTGCCAAACAAAGAAGGAACTGATGGAGTGTACACCAAGATACTGGTCAGCCTATGAAGAACAAGGCTAAAGTGATTAAGCATTGGGTCAGTCCATTGATGATATGTGAAAGGGAGATCACAAGGAGAAAGCGAGCTGGACACGCCACAAATTTGAAGTGTCTTTCTATTCAGAAGGGGCCAAAACAAGGAGTCAAGCCATCAGTATCTGAGAGCAATCGAGGCAAACAAAAGTGTTGAAGCACTACACAAAAAAAGGAAGAGGTGTTCTACATTGAAAATCCAATCAACACTCTTCAGGATCGTAGTGTTGTCTCTACCTGTCAATGAGCAAACATTCAATAAGACACTACGATCAGGTCTAAGAAGATATGCATCAGAATCATAGAGTTCGGTCATCTGAAGGTTGAAGCATTGACAACGGTTCAATCTGAATATTGATATTCAAACAGAGCTTATTGAGAGCATCGATGCAAAAAGACAACCTCTGATCGAGAAATCAGAAGGAAGAAATAAAGTCGACTACCTGCCCGAGACATCAAAGTGACATCTTTGACAAGGTAGGTGAAACAATAGACTGTAGTGTCAGAAAGTCATAAAGGAGATGTCATGTCACATCTACAGTCTACACCAAATAACTCGAGATCTACGAAGCAATTCAAATAGCTTTCAATGGCAATATACAAACGGGAAGATTGGGAAGGAGTATAAATAAGCTAGAGCTTCAACGATCAAAAGTTGTTGTTGATTGCTAAGTTGTAGAATCGTTGAGTTATTGGAATGCTATAGTGTTGACTCTACGAGTTCCACCAGAGCTTAACAGAACAAGTCTCACTAACAGTGAGACTACGAAGGTGGAAGTGAAGAAGCTTTGAAGAAGGACTTAAACAGACTAAAGCTTTACCCAACAAAGATGAGAATGCCACTGAAGATGGTAGCTAAGCTGAGAGCTGAGAAGGACTAGAAGATAGCATTCAGAAGAGTGGCAGAGCATAGAGAAGAGCAAGAGAGTCACTCTAAGAATCACCATGAACCTAAAGCTGAACCAGAACAAGTGCAGAACCATGTCTGCCAACCAGTCAAGAAGGGTTCAGGGAATGGTGATGGTGCATAGGTGACATCGTATGAAGATGAGCAGAATAAAATGAAGATCAGCTGCACCAAAGAAGAAGTAGTCCAGACTCAAAGTAGAATGCCAAGAGGACTACGCCAAGCTGCTAAGTACATAAGATGTTCAAGCTTAAAGACATCTTAGCAGCTCATCACCACCAACAACAACATCAACAGCAATAAGAAGCCAGGGCATAAGGGGTCCTTGTCTAGAGGGACTAAATGAAGTTCCAAGCCTGTTGGGCTTGAAGAGTTCTAGGAACTAGAGAAGTTCCAAGGCTACTGGCCTTGAAGAGTTTTTAGTGAATTGAAGTTCGAAAGGCTGGCGGCCTGAAGGAATCTTAGTTATTCGAGGGTCTTGCCTTTCCTTAGTGAAAAATTCGCTAGTTGAAAATAGAAGAGTGGATTAGGAGCTTGAGTCTACGAACCACTTAAAATCCCTTACATCTTTTACTTTATGTCATTTACATTATGCACTTAACTTCTATAAGCTGCTATGTATGTATTAGCGCTTACCACTAAACTAACTCTAAGAACAATGTACTTATGATTATAAATATATCAATGGAGGGTATCTTTTACTAATTTTGTTGTGCTTGAAAAGATTCTTATGTTTGTCATATTCTAAATCATTAGCAATACAAAATAAACGAGAAAAGTATTTGAAATGAAAAAGGATCTATTCAACCCCCCTTCTAGATCTATTGTGTGCCTGCTGGGAACTAACGAGCTCCTTCCCACTATTTATTTGCTATCTGACTCGTGCAATGTCCAACCCCTTTAGGCTTTTCAAAATTACCCGTATAGCATAATTTCGATCAATGACTCCCAAACCAGATGACTTTAGGGCACTTGTCCAAGTAACAGAGGCCACGAAGTTAAACTAAGCTAGCTTTTATTCTTTATGTATCTATTTTTTTCTCTTATATATATATATATGTGTGTGTGTGTGTGTGCGCGCGCGCGCGCTATACAAAACCAAAATTCCCCCAAACTTATGTATCGACCAATGCTCAATTTTAATCAGTGATCAAATAAGTGTTCATGTCCTATCACACATAAAGTTTCTAATTATGCATATGATGTTTAGGAATAAGCATATGAATGTTATTCCAATCTACATATGATTGGATTATGATATATATGAATGAATATATGCAAGTATGCTTGCATTAAGAAAAGTTGTAAAGTTCTTTGATAGATAATAGGAACATATGTACAAGGACATAGAATAAATTGATCAAATATGTTAAGTTGATCCTACATAAACAAAACAGTTTTGTAAAGTCCTTAAAAGGAAATGATATACAAGGACTATAAATATAGACAGATCAAGTATGTTATATTGATCTTATAATATAATAGATAGGCTTGTCTGATCGTCGAACGCTGCACCAGAAATCATAGTCTGCTGGGAGAGTCAAAGAAAACTCGAGAGCTATCAAGGCAGAATCATAGTCGGCAAGATAGTAGATCTTGGAGTTCGTAGACTGTCAGGAGAGACGAGGAAGGATCGTAGTGTATCGAGAAGAACTTCCTCGAGCCGTAGTCCTTTGAGGAAGTCATGATCGAATCGTAGAGACTGACTGTTTAAGAGCCGACCGAGCATCTGTAGAAGCCAAATCAAGAATCATAGACCACACTCGGAGTCGTAGAAGTCTCTTGATCATATCGAGGCGCGAGATCGTAGTCGAGTAAGATCAGATGAAGACAACAAGCATAAAGACAGAAAACGTAGAGTCGTAGTGTCTGCACAACCAAAGCTGAATCGTAGAGTTTAGAACTAAGGCTTCAACAGAAGTGCTCACAACGCCAAGGCAGAATCGTAGAGTAAATGCGATTCTCAATAAATGAGCACTCCCAGAATATCCAAAGTATGAAGCCTCTGGTCTGAGCTGTAAAGATACATTCCACCTGAAGGAAACCAGAGAGCACTCAACGAATGGTATACGAGCTAACAGAAGATCTAAGAACCGACCCAATCAACATCCAGATTGACTTGTAAAGCCATTCAAGTTGAAGTATTCTATATGATGATCAGAAGAAGACTTCAGTAATTGCCTGAGGAAAGTCAGTAAGTGCAGTAGCTGTCAAGTAAACAAAAGACAACGATCTTGGAAGTAACTAGGATCGTAGTGTTTGCCAAACAAAGAAGGAACTAATGAAGTGTACATAGAGATCCTGGTCAGCTTATGAAGAACAATGTAAGACCACAACTTTTTGAATAAGAATAACTTTTCTCGAAATATATTTTTGAATATTATGGTGTGGATTTGATATAATGTTATAGTTGTGGGTAATATTTATAAATTTTGTAAAGTACGCAAGTTGTTATATAATATTCGATTTGTCGGGGAATATTAAATACAACCAAGCACAATCATTAGTGGACCCCACAACGGAATTATTGCCGGATTGAAAGCGACAAAATACTTTATGAAAATAAACGAAATTTTTACAGTTAAGCTGTTGAACTACCCATTAGTAAAAGAAATACGAATCCTTTGGTTGCATAATAGTAGCACCTTTGTATTGATTATTGATGCTTACGTGAGAAGCCACTCAGTTATACTCAAGTATTGCTACGATAATTCTTTGCGTGATCATATCTCTCATATTATTGATTCGATTATCATAATAGTATCATCTGCATAATATGTTATTTTATTAAATCAATAATTGAGGCGACAAAGTTATTCATATTATTAAATTACAATATTTACAATGTCAGAAGTCACAAAGAGAGGTTTGATCACCTAATTGCGCGCCACTAGGGAGAAATCCTTATTGGAAAGCCCCCTCTTTCCTAGGAACGACCTGGTTGATAAATATTATGAGTTATAATATTAATGATTAATGTTATTAAAATTAAAGTTGTGTTCGGAGTTGAATTTGGAGACACGGACGTGATATTTGAGTCCGGAATGATGAAATTAGTAAAAATAGTTTATAAACACAAAATTTTCCAGAATTCACTATTTGGTCAAAAAGTCAACAGTTGACTTTTTTGGGAAAAGTCAAACTTCGAAATTTCAAAATTTATATTTTTGATAAAAATGGTTTCATTGTGTTGGAATTATTAGTGTTAGTGGAAATTGACATCTATTCCGATGATAATTGATGTCTATGGGTTATATTGATAAATCGGGTAATTTATCGGATAAATGAGCAATTAATTGCTACTAATTCACATGCTTATATAACTATTTGTTCACATGTGTGTACTATTGAATCACATTATTTACTATTAGGGGAGTTGGTGCAAGATTGATAATACTTGCATGACTAAGTTAAAAATGGAGGTATAGATGGAGAGTACTATCTTGTAATTCATATTTTCACATGATTATACTATTGATTCACATGATTGAACTATTGATTCACATTATTTACTATTAGGGAGGTGGTGCAAGTTTGATAATACTTGCAGGACTAAATTAAAAATAAAAGAAAAGTTGGAGGTATTGTCTTTGTAATTTTTGAGCCCCAAAAGCGTGCAATTATCGAAACTATATTTTCCTATAAATAGAAGCTCATTCTTCCTTCATTTCTCACCAATTCACAAAAGCTTTAGGCGATTATTATAGAGAGAAATTATAGAAAGAAGAAGAGAAGTCTGCTACCTCACTATTCCAAAGTATCCAAAGTATTTCTAAGGTAGGGAGTATTATTTCTTTCTTATCCGTGAAGAGAACTTCTGTTATTCCATTCTTTATTATTCTGTTGGAATAACATGTATACGCGGGCTACTCTATACTTGGTGAAATTCTTTTGTTGTTCCATTCTTTATCATTTCTGTTGGAACATCACATCGCATGCGTTCTCTACTATGGGACGTGGTTTAAATCTTTATTATTACGTTGGAATATCCATCATACGTTTTACAGGACACGATTCCGTGTTTATTATTACATTGGAATATCCTGTTTTATGCGTTTTTGGGACCGATTCCGTCTTTATTATTACATTGGAATATCACATGCTCATGCGTTTTATGGGACTGATTAAAAGTCTTTATTATTTTGTTGGAATATCATATCAGACGTTTTACCTTGGGACCGATTCCGTTATTTATTATTCTGTTGGAATAACCTGCCTGTGTGGTCTATTGCATGCCTGGTGATTTCTTTTGTTATTCCATTCCTTATTATACTCAATTGGTTAAAGTTTTGACTTCTATACTCCATGAAATTAGTGGAATATCCTTGATATTTGCGTTTCATTCAGTATCTTTTCATGGAAATATTCTTCTGAGCATTCTTGAATTTTACTCTACAAAGCAGTATCATGTTGACAATTTGGACGTTATTTATTCATGGATAAATTAATTCTTGAATTTGTTTTATTGAATTCTTATATCATTGTCATCATCCTCATGTTTATATTATGTTGAAAGTCATCTGTTGCCTGTAGTGCATAGATGGACTTGGTATGATTATGACCAGGTATTATTCGGTGTAATCATGACTGTAATATTACAAATGATGTGGAAAAAGTCCTCATTGGCCCGTAGTGCATTGATGGATAGTTGTTGACATGATCATGACCATTAATGAATACACAAATATTCTTGGCTCGTAGTGCATGGATAATTATGGTCGTGATACTAAAGAATATCATTGGCCGTAGTGCAGGGGTGATTTGATGATGTGGATTATTTATTAAGCTGAGTCCCAGCGATAAAAGTGATGAAAAACCTTCTAAATCATAAAACATAGTAGATTTTATTCTCTACTTGACTCTTTTAATGGATTGCTTGTTCCGCTGCAGTTAAACTTGATTGTTGTTATTTTGTATCAGTTTAACACTGTTGAAGGCTAACGATAATATATTCTGCATTATCTTAGTCATAATATTTCCTACTGGGCTAGTTGCGCTCACCCTTTTACTTTTATTGTTTTCTTCAAGAAATGAGAAGCGTAGCGAGGGGACGGGAGCGGAGTGATGCCGGACGATGATAAAGATTAGTAGTCCTCACTATTCAGTGAAATTGTGGAAAATAAATGTAATAATATTGAATTTGAGTTTGTATATTGTCTAGACGACAATATTTGTTTTAAAACTCACAGCTTATATTTTGTCGTATTTTACACGACGGTTGTATAATTAAGTTGTATTTGTATTCTGTACCATGTATTTGACAACTCAGAATAGGTGATGTATACCTATTTTGGGGGCGTCACAAACAAGGCTAAAGTGATTAAGAATTGGGTCAGTCCATTGATGATAAGTGAACGGGAGATTACAAGGAGAAAGCGAGATAGGCATGCCACAAATCTGAAGTGTCTTACTATTCAGAAGAGGCCAGAACAAGGAGTCAAGCAATCAGTTCCTGAGATCAGTTGAGGTAAACAAAAATGTTGAAGCACTGCACAAGAGAAGGAAGAGGTGTTCTACATTGAGGATCTAATGAACACTCTTCAGGATCGTAGTGTTGTCACAAACTATCGATGAGAAACATTCAACAAGACACTAAGATCATGTCTAAGAAGATATGCATCAGAATAGTAGAGTTCGGTCATCTAAAGAGTGAAGCATTGGCAACGGTTCAATCTAAAGATTGATATTAGAATATAGCTTATTGAGAGCATCGATGCAAAAGGACAACCTCTGATCGAGAAATCAGAAGGAGGAAATAAAGTTGACTACCTGCCCAAGACATCAAAGTGACATCTCTGACGGGGTAGGTAGAACAGTAGATTGCAGTGTCAGAAAGTCATAAAGGAGCTGTCATGTCACATCTGCAGTCTACCTCAAATAACACGAGATCTGCGAAGCAATTCAAATAGCTCCCAACGGCTATATTACAACGGGAAGGTTGTGAAGGATTATAAATTAACAAGAGATTCAAAGATCAAAGGTTGTTGATGTTGCTAAGTTGCAGAATTGTTGAGTTATTGGAATGCTATAGTGTTGACTCTACGAGTTCCACCTGAGCTTAACAGAACAAGTCTCAGTGACAGCGAGATTACGAAGGTGTAAGTGAAGCAAATTTGAAGAAGGACTCAAACAGACTAAAGCTTCACTTAACAAAGATGAGAATGCCACTAAAGATGGTAGCTAAGCTGAGAAACGAGAAGGACAAGAAGATAGTATTAAAAAAAGTGGCAGAGCACAAAGAAGATCCAGAGAGCCACTCTACGAATCACCGTGAACCTAAAGCTGAACCAGAACAAGTGCAGAACCATGTCTACCAACTAGTTAAGAAGGTTTCAGGGAATGCTAAGTGCCAGATGAAGTCTACCAAAAGCTCAAACACTTAGCAAACCTAAATGATGATGGTGCACAGCTGATATCGGATGAAGATGAGCATAACATAATAAAGATTAGTTGCACCAGAAGAGATGTGGTTCATACTCTATGCAACATGCTAAGAGGACCATGCCAAGATGTTAAGTACAGAAGATGTTCAAGCTTAAAGACATCTTAGCAGCAAGGCACTAACAACAACAACAACAACACCAACAAGTAGTCAGGGCTTGAGGGGTCTTTGTCTGGAGGGACTAAATGAAGTTCTAAGCCTGCTGGGCTTGAAGAGTTCCTAGGGAACTAGAGGAGTTCCAAGGTTGCTGGCCCTAAAGAGTTCTTAGTGAACTGAAGTTCCAAGGCTGCTGGCCTTGAAGGAATCTTAGTGATTCAAGGTGCTGCCCTTCCTTAGTGGAAATCCTGCTAGTTGAATGCAGAATAGTGGATTAGGAGTTTGAGTCTCTGAACCACTTAAAATCCCTTGTGTCATTTACTTTATGTCATTTACATTATGTACTTAACAGTTATAACTTCTATGTATGTATTAACTACTTACAACTTAACTAACTTTATGAACAATGTATGTATGATTATGAATATATAATTGAAGGGGATCTTTTACTTATTCTGCTGTGCTTGAAAAGATTCTTATGTTTGTCATATGCTAATTCATTAGCAATACAAAATAAATGAGAAAAGTATTTGAAATTAAAAAGGATCTATTCAACCCCCCCTTCTAGGTCTATTGTATGACTACTGAAAACTAACAATTGGTATCAGAGCAGGTTCTCATGCTATATTCAAAAGCTAATCGCTTTGAGTCTGATCCTAGGCACAAACATTGTTCTAAACTTAGTTTAGTAGTAAGTCACTTGTAAATGCAGATGAGCTTACACGTTGGAAATATTGTGTATAAGTAAATGTGTATATACACATGAAGCTGCTCAGATTGGTCCATGTTCTTAAATGCCATTACAATAAGACCGATCCTTGGACACAGTCAATCTTGTAGTCTGAAGACCAGGAAAGGAATCTCGAGAGGCATCAACAGCAAAGAGTCAAGCATCCACCAGCCTGAAATATAATTAGTTAACCAATAGTTGGATGCGAACATTGAGGTTCAAGGTCTTCAAAGAACTAAGGATGCCAAGATTCTTTTAGCCTACATCTTCAAGACTATGACTAATTGATCAAAGGACAACTAGAGCAACAAGATGTCAGGAGTGAATGAAAAACTATGCACATCAATGCCTAACCTCAGTATACCAAAGATAAATGACTGTTAAGAAACTGACAGTAGAAAGGTACGGTTCCTCATTAATATAAATACGTACATCATGTTACACCATCTTATGCACTATAACCGTACTCTATCAAGAGACCATATTCTACCTAAAAAGGGGAAGAGAGAAAGTACAATGAGGTTGGAAACTCAAATGTCAACAAACTTTCTCTCCATCCAAGTTTTAGGTTGAAGATAACACCTTGAAAGAAGTTTGAAATAAGTCATAAGCATATGAAGGTTTAACTAGTCTTAAGTGGAGTAATTATTGTTGATAGGTTAGTATGTATGTACAAACCCATGTTCTAAGTTTTTGATAACACATAGAGTATGATCAGTTCTACAAGAGTATCTTGAAGATTCATAAAAACTGATCACCTCCATGAATTAACCAGATACAAATGAGTGATCGAGTTGATTCTCACTCTGTGAACAGTTAAACTCTGTGAACATAACCAAGCAGATGATGAAACCATCAAAGAAAAAGAGTGTTTTATTAAAATGGTTACTCTTACAAACACTCATCACCATGCATCTTAAAATGTAATATCTAAATTGGATATATGCATGAATATGATTGTTGGTGATCAATATGATAAAAATTCAAATATATAAGGAACATGGATTTTAAAAACTAACCTGTCAGGACCCATTTAACTATGGGTACCAAAAATAGAAATGTATCTAACCTGTAGGTACTTGGTCTATCTGACCACACTAACGAATGCTGAAGTAGAAGACTTCAGCCAAGAAGATTCAACCAGCAGAAGGCTTAAGACTGTTCAGAAATGATTCTAATAAAATTCCTATATGTCAAAGCCTGTCCTCGAAAACTTGTTGAGCTAACATGAATGAAGCTCACATGGCTATTGATCTCTATATGGAAGCAAACCATTCAACCTAAGATGAAAAGTGTCTTATATGCTCAATCATGCAAAGCATATCATATGAGAAGAATCCTCAAGGAAGTTCACATCAGAGGATCATCGAGCATTAATCATGAGGAACTCATTATGGAAGCAGAACTCCACAAGTACTGGCGACAGGAAGACTACGTTCAGAAGGTTGCCGAATGATCGTAGAGTGATCAGTCCTGAAGATATCCATGTCTATGATAGAAGGAGATATGCAAGGCTGCCTTTTGATACACATGAAGAAAAAGAACTCACATCTCTCTGAGAAGACAGTATCAACCATGGAGGAGCAGTGACCTGCTAACAAAACATCAGCACTAAAATAAAAGAAATATACTATGAAGCAATATATCAGTTACAGAGTCCCAAAACTTTGTGGCTGATGAACCAAATGAAGATCCATAGTCAGTAGGAACGTCTCAAAACGTACTACTGATAACCTTGTCAACCACCCAACTCAAAATCATGGTGCACCTACGATCAAACATCTGATCGTAGTGTAAGAGCTGAAGGACACCACGATTGTGACACCCCCAAATCCGGGTACTTCAATTCCACGGGATTTGGTGTTCACTGAACAAATATCATCTATCTATCTACCTATAATAAATGCAAACCATGCAATAGATAGAAATAAAATCCTCCTCTTATGGGGTTACAACATCCGAATAGTAATTACAATCCCAGGTCAAACTAACCTTAAATATCTGTGCGAAAACATAAACAATTAATAAGTCTAACAACATTAAGTCTTAACACATAAATTCAACATCTCATAAATACAAGTCTTCAACAGTTGTTAACCTTGCCCTTGCCTTTACTAGTAGAAGGCTCGTCGTACTTTTCGTTCTTAACAACAATATTATTATTAAGCAAGAGTGAGCATGATTGCCCACAAATAAAATAATGAAATAACAATGTATAATAACATGCAAGGGAATCAAAGACTTCTAAAATAAAAGCTCAACTTTTGAATCAAGAATGAATAACAAGAATCAAAAGATTTCTGAGGGTCAAAAGACCTTGAACTATGTCCTAGGTTAGCAAGAGGTTATACTTGAAACCTTTAATAGTCATAAGACTATGGACCTTTCTACTACGTATTGGGGGGGGATCGATCCCCGAGTACCATCGTGCACAATATCTTAACGCTAACGCATAAGTAAATCCCTTTGCAGGGTTGTTCATCTCAGTTTGACATCAGAGTCCACACCAAAGGAAGTTTTGTTTGGATAATTCAATAAGGGTTCTGAATTTAGAACATTCATCAACTATGGACTAGTTGAATCAAATAAGGATTCACTAGTCTAACAAAGTTCAACAATAATGAAATTCAAACTGAATAATAATCTCAAGAAGTATACAATAGAACAATTATTGTATAATAGATTCATACTTTGAAAAGATAATCAATCTTAATATAACAATTTGAACTTGAATAATAGTAATGAGAATTTACTCGAGGTAAATAATAAACTTGAATAATGATAACAAGTAGGGTTAGAAAACTTGCCTCGTGCGTAGATTACCCGTTAATTAACACGTTCCTTGAATTTAGTCCTACATACCATTTACATTCACAATACCAGTTAATTATAATTTAACTAATCATAGTAACTTCAT
Source organism: Panax quinquefolius (assembly GCA_020205615.1). Taxonomy (NCBI): domain Eukaryota; kingdom Viridiplantae; phylum Streptophyta; class Magnoliopsida; order Apiales; family Araliaceae; genus Panax; species Panax quinquefolius. Next base: position 125,489,664 of record CM035172.1, on the reverse strand, counting down.
TCTTTTTGTCTAACTTTGGTTATGACTATACTTAGTCAAATTATCACACTTATTGTCACATAATAAACACTTTACGAATAATAAGCTAACTATGCATTTAATAATTCAATCCACATGTAATTATGTTATTTACATGTTAAGCATCTATTTTAACATCTCATTATACTTCTAACTGAAAGTAGTATGCACACAAGCCAATCATGTTTGATGATAAAACATATACTTTGAAACAATCTTATTCATTTATTAATAAAAAGTATTAATTTATTAAAGGCTTTTAATTATCTACATGATGCTGTTTTATAATATGTGATAAACCCATAGTTTTAAGCAATGCTTTTAGAATAATGATGATGATCATTATAATGAGATCTAAATTCTTTGAAAGCTTAAAACTAAAATAGTTCTCAATCGTTGGATTACTAAATTGGGGATTAGTGAATCCGGATAGATTGGTACATACGTTGCTTGCTCATTGGATGAGGATGATTGATCTCATGATCATTTGTGTGGAGACACTAAAAGTAAGTATGTAGGTGCTTATTGGAGAATAGGTTCACTGAACTTGCCTCGCTAAGGAATACCTAATGGAGTTTTACTTGCTGTCAATAGGAATTCTCAGAGTGATAGTAAGACAAGTGATCCTTGGACTTGAGATCATCATAGTATCTTCTTGTGTATGATGAGTTATACTTTGACTTATTCCTTAAGACCCTTAGGGTATATCAAAGGGTATGCTTGGGTATAATAAGTTGTACATGGAGATAATGTATGATCGATAAAGAATCTACCACTTATTAAAAAAGAGAAATGTCCTATGTGATTCGATAAATGACAACCCAGTAGTCCTGGTTAAGGCGAATGAAATTAGAAAGGAGTTTCTAATTTGCATTATTTGGAGTTGTGCATTTAAGGATCGAAATACATATATAATTAAATAAAATAAGACTTGTGAAATTTCATGTCTTATATTTAATTGGGACATGTATGGTAGAAGGATTGAATTGTGCAGTAACTATTTACTCAAAGGTTCTTTTATGATTAATGTTAAAATCTATATTATCGGAAAGTCGTTGATCGCTAGGGAGGCTTATCCTATTGTAGAATAAATATTATTTATTTAAATAAATTAATTGTTTAATTTATTTATTTAAATAAGATTAAATTGTTCTAATTGATTTATTCACAACCTAGGTTTAATATGGAGAACCTAAAGAGTCACACCATAAAAGGAAGAATAATTATTTAAGAAGTTAATGGCATAATCGTAATAATATGTTATGTATATTTAATTTAATCTATGGTGATAGAATAAATTAAATAGCTTAATATTATTATTTAATATTTTAGAAATATTAAATATAAATTAATAAGAGGAGTCTTATTAATATTATTACAATTATTATTATTATTTTAATTTCTAAAAGAGTTTAGGAATTAATTTAATATAAGTACTCTCATTTATTCCTAATAGGATTAAGAGGAAAATTAATTAAAGGAGTTTAATTAATTATCCCTAATAAGATTAGGAGCCCATTTAATTAAAAGGATTTAATTAAATAATACCTTATTTTAATAGGGTGACTTGATATCTTTATAAGAAGAGTCTTATATCGGATATCAAGACGACGTAATAATTTCGATAGTTGGGAGAATGCGCTTTTTTTCTATAGAGATAGAAAAACTAGGGTTTGTAAACACCCATCTTCTTGAATCCTTCTTCTTCCTTGGTGGATCACCTCAGAGGCCAAAAACACATGGGTGGCTAACGTTGATCAAAGGAAGGAACCAAACCCGGTGGATTCAAGTTGAACGCGAAAAGGATTGGAGGTGAACTTGTACATGAGGAAGCTCGATCTTCAAGGGTATGATTCTTATTTGTTCTTCACATCTTTTCGTTTAATTAATAATTGTGCATAAAGGGTGATCCGGGTATATGGTTTGTAAAATTTTAAAACTCTGATTTTTACTCGCTTCCGCTTATTTATGCAATTTGATTGCATTCATGAATATTACAAACCTAACAATGACATCAGAGCCAAACCTTTATGCGAATTATTAATTGTTTTGATTTGATATGTATATTGATGTGTTTCGAAAAATTTAATTGGGCATAGTTTTATTGTATAAAATTTATTTATAAAAAAAAAAATTGCCGAAAAATGTTTTCGGAGAACATTTTTTTTTTAATGCATCCGTGGGTGCTCTTTTATTGTTACATCTCGATTCTCATGAACAAGGGATTAATTTGGAGCATATGTGATTCTAAGAGAGCATATGTGATGGCAAGCGATATATATGCTCTTTTATTGTTGCATGATTAACGAATTCCTTGATTCGCGAGAATCAATAACATGGATTCAAACAAATAAAGGAAATTTTAGTTGCCTTATATTATATATATATATTATACGGTATAAAATTTTATAATATATCCGTATAAAAGAAATAATTTTTACAAACCATATCGTATATAATATAACAAATCTAGTATATATATATTTTAATTATATACGGATATTATATATATATTACACTTGTTAATATAATATATATATATATATATATATTAATTATTTTATAATTAAAATAAAAGTTTATTTTAATTTTAAAATAAAAGTTTATTTTAATATTAAAATAAAAGGTTTATTTTAATTTTAAAATTAGAATTTCATGCTAACTAATTAGAGTTGGAATTGGATTCCATGATAACTAATTGGAGTTGAAATTGGATTATATTTTTCCTTAAATAAAGGAGTTTATTTAGATATGAAATAAGATTTCATATTATTCAAAATAAAGGAGTTTATTTGTGAATAGGAAAGAGAATCCTAATTTTCTTAAATAAAGGGAGTTTATTTATTTAGATATGAAATAAGATTTCATATTATTCAAAATAAAGGAGTTTATTTGTGAATAAGAATATTATTCAAAAAGAATATTTAATTTCCTTAAATAAAGGAGTTTATTTAGATATGAAATAAGATTTCATATTATTCAAAATAAAAGAGTTTATTTGTGAATAGGAAAAGAATCCTAATTTCCTTAAATAAAGGAGTTTATTTAGATATGAAATATGATTTCATATTATTCAAAATAAAGGAGTTTATTTATGAATAGGAAAAGAGAATCATGTTTCCCTTAATAAAGGAGTTTATTTTTTTTTACATGGAATTGGATTCCATAATTAATTAAAATAAAGGAGTTTATTTTGATTAAAGATTTTGATTAAAATAAAATAGTTTATTTTATTCAAAATTGGATAAATTAAAATAAAATAGTTTTATTTTGATTTAAATTTGGATTAAAATAAAGGAGTTTATTTTGATTCAAAATTAGATTTTATACTAACTAAATTTGCTCTTTAAATGATATCAATATATATATTAAATGTTTATTATTCATAAGATGAATGTTATTTATTGATGCATATGATGATGATGTGTATGATAATAAATGGGATTGATTATGGACTATCGACCCGATGTGATTGGATTTTATTTTAGTTGGATGCATGAATGTATGGGTTTTATTAAATGGGGTCTGCAAGATTTCGTCTTCTCTAATTTTTTCTTAATGTAAATTCTATCTCCTTCCTATGTACTTCTCCTCGATCACGATCAAGGTTTCTATTTATTTTAAATAGTTTTGTAATAGAAATAGTTAGAATAAAATTTTGAAAAATTGGAGATCAATGAGCAAGGAGCGCTTGAAGACCCGATTTGTAATGGGCAGGGTTTAAATGTAATAGTTATATTTAAATATTATTTCTTGCACCCCTAGGGTTTGACCTTTTGGTTCACTTGGTGGCTCTAGTGAACCAAACTAGAATAAAATCCATAATCAATCAAGGGTAGAATATAGTATTCTATATGCATGCTTATACTATATATATTATATATTATGCAAACAAGCTTCGCATGTTCATTAATATGACGCGTATTTTATATATATATATGTATGCGCTAAACAAGATGAGACAAATTAATAACAAACCCCTCAATTTTTATATTAAGTCTAAGCGTTCTCAAAGATATTTGGAATATCGAGCGTCAGCCTTCTAGCATGATAAAATTAATAGAGTATTAAATATTTAATATGAGTTTGTTGTGTCACCACAAGGCAAGTATTAAGTATTTAAGATGTTAATTTATCACATTTGATGCTTATAAAGAAAATTGAACAATATTATTTTGTTGTGTCACCACAAGGATGATATTTTTCTTTTTTGAATATATGGAGTGCTAGGTCGGACTTAACTTGGATAATTTTGATTCGGATGTGCCACCACTTGATCAAAATAATCTAAGAGGCAAAAGAAAAGTGTAAGACCCCAACTTATTATTAATGAAATTTAATTTTCTCTATTATTTTGAAATAGTAAGGGTTGATGTGATTAATGTGGATAGTTAGGGGTAAAATACGCAAATATTTCAAAATAAGCAAGTGGTTATAAAATATTCATTGTTGTCGGGGAATATTCGTTTGGTCGTGGAATATTAAATGCTTGTCGGGGAATATTAAATGCTGACGTAGTGACCGTAATGTGGGCCCCATGTGAAAGCGATTGGATGAAGAAAGCGAAAAATATAAGTTGGTTAAAAATAACGGCGTAGTTGTTACCATTAATCTTGTTAAAATAAAATTAAATTGGTTAAAACACAAGATGCACACGGTATTGCACCAATTATTGATTCTTACGTAAGAAGGCACTACTCAATAATGGTTACGATGTAATTCTTATTCGATATTTTATTGATTCAATAATTCTTTGCGTTGATATTTTATATTCTTTGTTGTTCAATAATTGCCATTACACAATATTTTTCATTATCGAAGCAATAATTCATATTATCTGAATAATATTATTAGATAACATTATTGGCAATGTCTAGAAAGTTTTGTCTAAGGAGAGGTTTGGTCACCTAATTCTTGCGCCAAGAAGGAGAAATTCTTATTGAAAGCCCCTCTTTCCTCTGGGAACCGTCAGTTGTCGATATTGTGATTACAGTAATATTATTTGTGAATAATTAATTATTGATTCATATGATGAGGAAAATATTGATTTTATGTGGATATAGATGGAGAAAAATTTTAATGTGACAATTGTTGAAAATTGAAATTTTATCATTTTACGATAAGATAATGTATTATTATATTTTAATAATATAATAATGGTGATATTTTTACAACGAATGTGGGATATATGAGTATACGAGGAGGAAGAGTATTTTTGTTGCAATAAATATTTAAAACATGTTAAATATGTAAATTGGACCCCATTTATCGGTGAAATTTGATTATAGCTTTGTAAAATCGCTTGTTTGTGGATTTGGTCAATTTATGTTTGGAATTTGGAAAAACTTTCTTACGCAAAGTTGTAGAGAATTGAATTTCCTATAAAAACTCATGAGATTTGAATTTTTCGATAAAAGGGATATTTATTATGAATTATTGATATTCTAAAATTCTGAATAATTGATTTTTGGAAGTTTTAATTATTTTAAATAATAAAAACGTTTTTGATTTGTTTGGTAGACTTATTTGTTGTCAAGCATGGCTGAATTCAGATCATAGATTGTGTGCGTAGGGAATTTATATATAATATATTAATATTATATTAAATTTTTACGCTTTTAGTGTTCTAAGCATTTTCCTATAAATAGGGTGCTTGGGTTAGAATTGAAAATCACACGAAGCTGAAGTTTTCTCTCTATATTATCGGCGTATTCTTGTGAGTATTTTGAGTATACTTTGAGTATTGCTATACGGTCTGCAAGTTCAAGTCATAGCCTATATCCAGGTGTTTCAACTAGAAATCTTGTCTTTGTGAGGTAAGGGATGTTATTTTCTTCTCAAATGATATTATTTCTTCAATATCATTATCTTTGAAATATTGGTTGGAACTTTTTATCAAATTTGGAACTTTTTCATGTCGGGGTTCTTATTCATGAGTTACTATTCACGAGTTCTTATTCATGAGTTAATATTCACGAGTTCTTATTCACGAGTACTATTCATGAAGCGTGAAGATGTTTTTTTGTGGAATTTCTATCTTTTGGTGTCTGAGTTACTATTCTCGTATATGGAACTATTCACGATATCTGACCACTATTCACGAATCGGCAAGACTATTCAAGAAAAATGAAAATTTTTCTTTTCGTCTAAAATATCTATTCTGGATACTAGCTTTGATTGTATCCATGTTTTGATCATTCTTGAATTTTACACCCTATGATTATTTTTGAGGTATTTTTGGACGTGGATAAAACAAAGTACGAATCCTTAATCCTTAATCCTTGTCATTTTGTTTCACTTTGGATTCGTTTCTTTAAAAAATATTTTCATCATCTTGATCTTAAATGATGATATTATGGAATATCTTTGGCTGTAGTGCAAAGATGAATGATTTCGAAGAATATCTTTGGCCCGTAGTGCAAAGATGAACATGTGTTTAGATGAACATGACCGGTGATGAATATCTTTTGCTGTAGTGCAAAGATGAATATTTGATTCTAGATGTATATTGATTGATGTTACTGGGGATAAAAGATAGAGCGATGAACTTTTAAATTCATACATAGAAGATAGTAGTTTGCATTCTCTACTTAACTCTTCTAATGAATTATTATTTCCATTTGCGAATATTGGTTTAAAAACTTGTTGTCTATTGTATTCTATTAGTTTTTTTTTCCTGTTGAAGACTAATGATAATTTGTTGTATATTTTCTTAGTCATAATATTCTTTCTTGGGCTAGTTGAGCTCACCCTTTTCCTTGTTGTTCCATTTTTTCTTCTCGGGAGGCGAGAATGTAGCAGTACTAGTCGGGGGTATGGAATGAAGGTTCTAGAGAGAGTTGTTTAGTAGTCCTCACCATTTTGTAAAATAATGTATCAATAAATGTGATGAGGATTTATCGATTATAGATATTGTCTAGAAGATAATATTTGTATACAAACTCACAGCTTTTCTTGTTGTAATAATAAAGTAGTAGTTGTTTACGTACCATCATATTGTGACAACTCGAGAATGGGTGATGTATACCTATTTTGGGGGCGTCACGGTTGGTATCGAGCTTAGGGATATGATCTCTGGCGGAGATCGGGGAATAGAACTAGGAGGGAGGAGAGTGGTAAATCCTTCGCTAGTGTGTCCTACCTAAGATTATTTGTTAGTTGGTCAATATATAGGGATATTATGTGATATATTGATTTCCTTAATTAACCCTTGTTTTATAGATGTATTTGAGAATGTCGATTGAGAATATTAACAATAGAAATGAGACCAGTGGAGGCGCTTTGTACTCACCAACGAGGAGAAGCGTGCAGCAGTGGCAATGTTCCTCCTGTGAACAACACCCTTTGAAAGCGAGATGATGAAGCGAGGGATGTTTAGAAGTTTTTGCGAGTTCATGCAAAATCGAACGAGGAGACTTCGTGTTCAAAATACGAGGAGGAAATGATAGCAATTCACGGGTTGTCACGCCAAGCGGTTTAAAGAGTTGGGACCACGAATTTAAGGGAAAGCGAGATCCGATCATGGCGGAAACATGGGTCAAACAAATTACCAAGATATTCGATGTCTTGGGATGCACGGAGGAACAGAAGGTTCCATTCGCCACCTTTATGTTCCGTGGCGAGGCGAGACTCTTGGTGGGAGTGCGTGAAGCGTACCCATCGGCCCGCACTCGGCATGTCTTGGGAGAGCGTTTGAAGCTATTTAATGACAAATACTTTCACGAAAGTGTTCGTCGTATGAAGGAAGTGGAGTTCATCGATTGGAACAAAACAACATGGCGGTGTCTCGAAGACGAGGCAAAGTTTGCAGAGTTATCGAGTTTGCACCTCATTTGGTGGAGAATGAGGAATGTATGACGCGGATGTTTACGAGAGGTTTGAAACCCGACATCTGACAATATCTCATTTCTCATAAATTTTCTCTCTATTCGGAGATGTTGTTAATGTGGCTCAATTGTTAGAGCGAGATAACGAGTATATTCAACCGAGGACCATAACGAGGATCGTACGAGATAGCAATCAATGAATAATGATAACCGGCGGAGAAAGAAAGCAGACGGACAAAAATGGTAACCACTCTGGTGGTAATCATGGCCGTGAAAATAGAAGAAGCGAGTCGGGGAGGAGATTTTAAAAGAGGAGATTTAACAACGACCATGTGAAGAGCGTCTTGGCGTGAAAGAATCGGTTCTAAGGGAGGAGAACGACCACCGGTATATGCTACAAATGTGGAAAAAGAGGGACATATCGGTCAAAGCGCCCACAACAGATTCAAGGTATGCTATAATTATGGAAAAGAAGGACATATCGCTCGAGATTATGCAGTGTGAAACCTAGTTCGATGAGGGACGGTGACTCAAAAGATCTGTCCCGAGAAAAGTCAAAGTCAACGATTAGGGAAGAGCGTTTGTTGTGGTTGGTCAAAATGCGAGAAACCCAAACGAGGTGATCACGGGTAAATTTATTTATAAATTCTTTGCGAAGTTTATACCTTACTTGATAGGTGCTACCCATTCATTTATATCTCCACTGCTTGTGCTCAACGCGTTTAAACTTGACTCAGGAGAAATTAGACTTTGACCTATCTGTGGAAACTCCATTAGGAGAAACTTTCATCACATCCATTGTTTATAAATCTTGTTTGATTCAAGTTGGCACCATCACCTTACATTGACCTTATCTCTTTAAAGATACTTGCTTTTGATGTGATTTTAGGGATTGATTGGTTAACTACTCATCATGCCAAAATTGATTATTTTCATAAGGTTGTTAGTTTTCATATTCCTAACCAACCTGTTATGCGAATTCAAGCAACTAAACCATTAAAATCAATCAACGTCATATCTAATCATAAAGCTATTCATTTATTGAAAAAATGGATGTCAAGCTTTCTTAGCCCATGTTATGGATTTGAATAAAGACACGTCAAATTTGAATAATATTCTGTTGTTATTGACTTTCCCGACGTATTTCTGAAGAACTTCGATTCTGCCCCGAGTAACGTGAAGTTGAATTCTTTATTGATCTTGAACACGGTACAAAGCCCATTTCTAAAACCCCATATCGAATGGCTCCTATTGAACTTGAGAGTTAAAGGTCCAACTACGGAATTGTTGGACATCGGTTTCATTCGTCATAGTACATCTCCTTGGGGTGCTCTATTTTATTCGTAAAGAAGAAAAGGCGGGAGTATGCGACTTTGTATTGACTATCGGAATTGAACCATGTCACCATCAAGAATAGGTATCCTCTACCTCGTATTGATGACTTGTTTGACCGATTCAAGGGCACAATTCTTTTCAAAAATCGATCTTCGATTACGGATATCATCGGTGAAGATTAGAGGCGAGGATATTCAAAGCGCCTTTAGAACTCGGTGCGGGCATTATGAATTCTTAGTCATGTCTTTCGGACTAACTAATGCTCCTACGGCTTTCATGGATATGATGAACCGAGTATTCAAGGAATATTTGGATCAATTCGTTGTTGTCTTTTATTGATGACATCCTCATATATTCCAAAAAAGTGAAGATCATGAGCACCATTTGAAGTTGGTACTCCAAAGGCTTCGTGAAAACCAACTATATGCCAAATTGAAGAAATGCGAGTTCGGCTTGAGGAAGTAGCATTTCTTGGGCACGTCGGTGTCAAAACATGGAGTATCTGTTGATCCGGCGAAGATTGAAGCAATCTACAAAGTTAGAGCAATAGAAGTCGGTGGTGAAGTCACGTAGTTTTTGGGCTTATTTGGTTATTATCGGAGATTCGTGGAAGGGTTTTCTCGAATCGCTACTCCATTAACCCAAACTAACTCGGAAGGATACAAAATTCGTTTGGAGTGAAGAATGCGAGAAGAGTTTCAAGAGCTTAAGAGGAGACTTATTTGACACTGTTCTAACAATACCATCTGGTTCGGATGGATTTGTTATCTCTGGCGATGCTTGAGCAAAGGGTTAGGATGTGTTCTCATGCTGGCGTGGGAAAGTCATAGCCTATGCCTCGCGACAACTTAAAGAGTATGAGAGGAATTATCCTACTCATGATCTAGAGTTGGCGGTGATCGTTTTCAGCTTAAAGATATGGAGGCACTATCTATATAGGGAGAAAGTGGAGATATATTCGGACCATAAAAGCCTTAAATATTTCTTCACTCAAAAAAGAACTCAACATCTTGGCAAATGACGTTGGCTCGAGCTATTGAAAGACTACGACCACACTATTGATACCATCACGAAAAGCGAGCGTGGTAGGCGACGCGTTGAGTAGAAGATCATATGCGGAACGAGTGCGAAGATGTCAAGTATACGCATAGAGCCAACTTTAATAGAAAAGTTAAGGTTGCTCGAGCCACCGCAGGCTTGAGGCGATGCGTATGAAGAAGAAAGTACAAGAAGGAGCTATTAGGGGCGAGAATTGATGAAGAAGGAATACTTGAGTCCACTCTAGACTTTGTGTTCCTAACGACTCGATTTGAAGTACAAGATTATGATGGAGGCACACAATACACCATTTGCAATCCATCTGGAAGTACCAAAATGTATCGTGATCTTGACATATATTTTGGTGGAACAATATGAAGAGAGAGATTGCAAAGTTTATCTCGATGTGTTTAACTTGCCAACGTGTAAAGGCGAGCATCTAGTACCTAAGGGTCCGTTGCAACCACTTGAGATTCCAAAATGGAAGTGGGAACACATTACCATGGATTTTCGTTACGGGTCTTCCTACGGTTTCTCAAGGCATCAATGCTATTTGGGTTATTGTTGATAGATTAACCAAGTCGCGCTTTCATTTCTTGCCGATCACGGAGACTTATTCCTTGAACGTCTTGCTAGTATATACGTGAATGAGATTGTGAGGTTGCATGGCATGCCGGTATCCATAGTTTGGATCGTGACCCAAGATTCACTTCAAGATTTTGGGTTAGCTTGCAAAAAGCTATGGGCACGGATTTGCGATTTAGTTCGCATACCATCCTCAAATGGACGGACAATCGAGAGGACTATTCAAACTCTTGAAGATTTATTAAGACTCGTGTCCTAGACTTCAAAGGCGGTTGGGATAAGTATTTACCATTGGTGGAATTCTCCTACAACAACAGTTATCGTGCAAGTATAGGTGTGGCTCCATTTGAAGCATTATATGGACGAAAGTGTCGCTTCTCCAATATGTTGGGATGAGGTGGGTGAAGCAACATTGTTGGGACCCGAGAGTTAGTACGTATGACTCTGAAAAGATTCAAATGATTCGACAACGTATACAAACGGCACAAGATCGACAAAAGAGTTATGCGGATCTTCATCGAAAGGGCGTGGAATTTAGTGTAGGGGATCATGTATTGTCATGAGTTGCTCCATGGAAGGGAGTTACAAGATTTGGGAAGAGAGGAAAGCTCAATCCACGATTTATTGGTCCATTTCAAATTCTTGACCGAAAGTAGGAAATGTAGCCTATAGACTTGCGTTACCTCGAAGTATGTCTCGTGTTCATAATGTGTTTCACATATCGTACTTCGTAAATATGTGAAAGACCGAACCACGTTATAGAATTAGAACAGGACGAAATAATAGAAGACTTAACGTATGAGGAGGTACTGTCAAGATCTTGGATAGGAAGGAGCATGTCCTACGCTATGAAAGGTCGTACCACAAGTTAAAGTTTTGTGGAGGAATCATCTTTATAGAGGAAATGACACAGGGAATTGGAAAGCGGAAATGAAAGCGAGGTATCCTCACCTTTTGAAACACCAGTACGTCACGTCAATTTCGAGGGACGAAATTTCATAAGGAGGGAGGTTGTAAGACCCCAACTTATTATTAATGAAATTTAATTTTCTCTATTATTTTGAAATAGTAAGGGTTGATGTGATTAATGTGGATAGTTAGGGGTAAAATACATGAAATATTTCAAAATAAGCAAGTGGTTATAAAATATTCATTGTTGTCGGGGAATATTCGTTTGGTCGTGGAATATTAAATGCTTTGTCGGGAATATTAAATGCTGACAAGTAGCGACCATGTGTGGGCCCATAACTTGAAAAAGCGATTGGATGAAGAAAAGCGACAAATATAAGTTGGTTAAAAATAATGGCGTAGTTGTTACCATTAATCTTGTTAAAATACTAAATTGGTTAAAACAAGAAGTAGCACGATATTGCACCAATTATTGATTCTTACGTAAGAAGGCACTACTCGATAATGGTTACGTAATTTCTTATTCGGTATTTTATTGATTCAATAATTCTTTGCGTTGATATTTTATATTCTTTGTTGTTTGATAATTGTCATTACACAATATTTTTCATTATCGAAGCAATAATTCATATTATATGAATAATATTATTAGATAACATTATTGGCAATGTCTAGAAAGTTACATCTAAGGAGAGGTTTGGTCACCTAATTGCGGCGCCAAGAAGGAGAAATTTTTATTGGAAAGCCCCTCTTTCTGAGGGCTGCACTTTGGTTGTCAATATTGTGATTACGTAATATTATTTGTGAATAATTAATTATTGATTCATATGATGAGGAAAATATTGATTTTATGTGGATATAGATGGAGAAAAATTTTAATGTGACAATTGTTGAAAATTGAAATTTTATCTTTTTACGATAAGATAATGTATTATTATATTTTAATAATATAATAATGGTGATATTTTACAACGAATGTGGGATATATGAGTATCTGAGGAGGAAGAATATTTTTGTTGCAATAAATGTTTAAAACATGTTAAACATGTCGGTGGACCCCATTTATTGACTAAAATTTGATTATAGCTTTTGTAAAATCGCTTGGATTTGTGGATTTGGTCAATTTCATTTGGAATTTGGAAACACTTTCTTACGTAAAGTTGTAGAGAATTGAATTTTCTATAAAAACTTCATGAGATTGAATTTTCTGATAAAAGGGCTATTTATTATGAATTATTGATATTCTAAAATTCTTGAATAATTGATTTTTGGAAGTTTTAATTATTTTAAATAATAAAAACGTTTTTGATTTGTTTGGTAGACTTATTTGTTGTCAAGCATGGCTGAATTCAGATCATAGATTGTGTGCGTAGGAATTTATATATAATATATTAATATTATATTAAATTTTCTACTTTGGTGTTCTAAGCATTTTCCTATAAATAGGGTGCTTAGGTTAGAATTGAAAATCACACCAGAAACTGAAGTTTTCTCTCTATATTATCGAGCGTATTCTTGTGAGTATTTTGAGTATACTTTGAGTATTGCTATACAGTGCAAGTTCAAGTCATAGCCTATATCCGGTGTTTCAACTAGAAGTACTGTCTTTGTGAGGTGAGGGATGTTATTTTCTTCTCAAATGATATTATCTCTTCAATATCATTATGCTGAAATATTGGTTGGAACTTTTTATCAAATTTGGAACTTTTTTATGTCGGGGTTACTATTCATGAGTTCTTATTCACAAGTTACTATTCATGAGTTACTTATTCACGATTCTTATTCACGAGTACTATTCTAGTAAGCGTGAAGATGTTTTTGTGGAATTTCTATCTTTTGGTGTCTGAGTTACTATTCACGATATATGGCACTATTCTCGAATCTGACCTTTATTCATAGAAAAATGAAAATTTTTCTTTTAGTCTAAAATATCTATTGTGGATACTAGCTTTGATTGTATCCATGTTTTGATCATTCTTGAATTTTACACCCCTATGATTATTTTTGAGGTATTTTTGGACGTGGATAAAACAAAGTACGAATCCTTAATCCTTAATCCTTGTCATTTTGTTTCCTTTGGATTCGTTTCTTTAAAAATATTTTTCATCATCTTGGTCTTAAATGATGATATTATGGAATATCTTTGGCACATAGTGCAAAAGATGAATGATTTCTGAAGAATATCTTTGGCCGTAGTGCAAAAAGATGAACATGTGTTTAGATGAACATGATTAAGTGATGAATATCTTTGGCTGTGTAGTGCAAAGATGAATATTTGATTCGGATGTATATTGATTGATGTTACTGAGGATAAAAGATGAGCGATGAACTTTTAAATTCATACATAGAAGATAGTAGTTTGCATTCTCTACTTAACTCTTCTAATGAATTATTATTTCATTGCGAATATTGGTTTAAAACTTGTTGTCTATTGTATTCTATTAGTTTTTTTTCCCTGTTGAAGACTAATGATAATTTGTTGTATATTTTCGTAGTCATAATATTCTTTACTGGGCTAGTTGAGCTCACCCTTTTCCTTGTTGTTCCATTTCTTCTCAGGAGGCGAGAATGTAGCGAGTACTAGTCGGGGTATGGAATGAAGGTTCTAGAGAGAGTTGTTTAGTAGTCCTCACCATTTTTGTAAAATAATGTATCAATAAATGTGATGAGGATTTATCTGAGTATAATATTGTCTAGAATATAATATTTGTATACAAACTCACAGTTTTACTGTTGTAATAATAAAGTTGTAGTTGTTTCTGTACCATGTATTGACAACTCAGAATGGGTGATGTATACCTATTTTGGGGGCGTCACAAAAAGGAGTTGCATAGTTGATGTAATTGACAAAAGTTGTCTACCTATTTATTTATATATAGTTTGTTGTGTCACCACAAGGCTATATACATTTGAAATGAGATCCTTATTCTCACTAGCAAATCTTTAATTAGATTTTGCCGAACTATATAAGTGAGGGTAATATAGTTTGAAGAAAATAGTGGGAGATACCAATTTAAAACAAGACCTAAATTATTTTGGTAATTAATAAAAGAATGTATGTTAAAATGTTGTTAATTACAAATTCAATTCTGAAATTTTACAATGTCTAAATTACTATCTTTGCGAAGCATATTAGATGCTAAATTAACCGAATCAGAATTAAGCGGATTGGTTAAGGAATTTGAGAATAGTTCTCATAGTGAAAAAGCTATCTTATGTCATATCGCCTATTCTCGCAATGGTTGCGAATAATGCCTCGAGGAAGAGATTGCTACTTTTAGAAAGTGGCAAGATGATGCATGATTGGCTCGATGCATCATGCTCGTATCCATGAGTAACAAGCTTGACGTCGACTGAAACTATGGATACTTTCTACTATACTCCCGCACGTCAAGTAGTTGATGGTGAGGAAAGTAGGGTGATAGATATCGGATATCTAAGGAGCTCTTCCGATCTAGAATGACCAATGGCACTATAAATGCGGATAAAAAGTTCTTAACATAATCAATTTGATTGATCAATTAGGACAATTTGGTTTTGTCATGGATGGAGAGTTGAGCAAGATTTGATCTTGCACTCACTCCGGACTCCTTTCACAATTGTTGTGAATTTTTCATATAAACAAGCTAGATATCAGCTTCGTTGATTTGCTTAACATGTTGAAAAATGATGAGAGCCACTTTCCAACCAAGAAAGACTATGTCTTAATGGTAGGGGCCAAAGGATCTTCTGAAAAGAAGAACGATTCAAAGAAGGTATATAGAAAGGCAAAAACAAAGGATAATAAGAATAAAACTGATACGGATAGCAAAAGAGTTTGCTTCCACTACAATAAGCCCGAAGCGGAAAGAAAGCTGCAAGAAGCATCTTGCGAGAGGCTAACCAAAGAAGCTTAGTGAAGTTTAGGTTACAAATACAAATTTGTTCATGATTTAAAATAAATTTTTCTTTAAGTCGAGGTTCTACATGGGTATTGGATAATGAGCTTTGGTTATCATAAATATAGATTTATGAAGGGACCAAGCGTAAGTAGAAAGCTAAACAAATATAAGTAATCCTATAATGCGGAAATGTAGCAAAGGTTGCCATATTAGCCATAGAAACTTATAGTTTAGCAATGCCTACTGAGCAAATCTATTAAGTCGATAAGTTGTTATTGTATTCCGGTTCTTGTTAAAATATTATTTCCATTTTATTGTTGGACAATGAAATCTTTGGTATTATAATTAAGAACAATTGTTGTTCTATTTATAATAATAATGTTTTGTATAGAACCGGAATATTACTTAATAAATTTTGTATACTTGACTTACATGAAAATAATTTTGCATATTGAACAAATTAGTATAAGAAAAGGAGATGATCATTCAAAGAGTTGAATGTGTGTATTTGCTAAAATACAAGTGTGAATTATTTGAAAGGTTCAAAGAATTCAGAAGTGAAACAAATTGGCAATGTATTAAGATTCTTTTATTAGATCAAGGAATAAATACTTGTGCAATAAGTTTTGGATCATCTCAAATGGTTTTCTCATAATGGACACATCGTCTGTAATAATTGATTGATGTATCTGAATGAAAAATCATACCTTGTTGGACATGGTGCGGTCCAAAATGATTTTACCGACATTCCAGTATCCTTTTGGGATAATGTCCTAGAAATGGCTGCATATCTACAAAAATGGTAACCTCAAAATCCGGCCCCAAGACTCCATAAAAGTTATGGACAGGGAGGATTCCTAATCTTAAGTATGTTAAGATAAGGGGTTGTCCAACTTATGTGAAAAGGTTTCAAAGGATAAGCTAGGGACAAGATTTGACAAGTACAATTTGTGGGACATCCTAAAGTAAGTTTAGGGTATATGTTCTATAATCCTACTTAGCAAAAGGTGTTTGTTGCGAAACACGCTGCCTTCTAAGATAAATGTGTTTATCATTGAAGGGGCTAGTGGGAGGATTATAGATCTTGAAGAGTTCATGATCCATAAAACACTATAAGTCAAATAAGAGGAACCTGTAGATAGACTATTGTACCACAATAGAATCGTAAATCGGAATAATGCAGAAGATGCACAGGAGGTATGGATTCATCATAGATGATGATGATGAGGTACACATCATAGAAGATGATGATCCGATTACATACGATGAGGTAAGTGTTATGAACACTCGGAGAAATGGATTGAAGCAAGTTTCTCAAATATGGAACATTCGTTTTGATGAGGCAATCAAAAGAGTTTGATTTTATCAAAAATAAGAATGAACCTAGTGTGTACAAAAGGGTCAGTGGGAGCATCGTGACATTCCTAGTACTATATGTTGATATACTACGGATGAAGAATAACATACCAATGCTACAATCAGTAAAGATAAAGTTGTCTAAACATTCCTCCATGAATGGTTTGGGAAGAGTATCTTAATTGGGGATAAAATCTATATAGATAGATACAAGAGGATGCTCGACTTAACCCAAGGAACGTATATTCATTTGATGCTAAAGTCGTTTAGCATGGCAAACTCAAGAGATGTCTCATGTCGATGAGCTATGGAGTGTATCTCTCTTAATAGTCCCCACAGACTCACGAAAAGAGAGGTCGCATGAGAGTGACAATCATGTATGCAATGAAATGTACGAGAGACACGATGTTGATCGGTCATATTATGGAGAAGTTCACTATGAGTCGGTGAAAAACATCTTAAAGTGCTTACTTAGGCACTAAGGATGTGATCATATTCATGGTGGGTCTAAATTAAAACTAGAGGGCTTAATGGACTCAAGTTTTTCAGACGGACCAAGATGACAGAAAAATCCACTTTAAGTAAAAGCGTTATCTTGAGCAGGTGGTGCGTTGAATTGGAAAGGTTCAAGCAATGAAAGAGTTCTTTGGTTTAGTGATAAAGACAAAGTATATAGCTATAAATGAAAAGTCGCAAGTTGATTGTTTGGATTAAAAGTTCATTACGAGAACTAGGAATAGTTCTAAGTCTCATCTTGGATCTAAACATGTGTTGTGGCACTTTTATTTGATTATTAGAATCATTGAAAGATGGGAAATCACTATAGAGATAGTGGACTCTCATGAACAACATTACATATCCATTAACTAAAGCTTATCCAACAAGCAGGATAATCGTCACTTAGAGAAGAAGAGTATGAGATACCATGGCGATTGGCTTTAGTGCAAGTGGGAGATTGAAAGTAGTATGCACACAAGCCAATCATGTTTGATGATAAAGCATATACTTTGAAACAATCTTATCCATTTATTAATAAAAAGTATTAATTTATTAAAGGCTTTTAATTATCTACGTGATGTTGTTTTATAATATGTGATAAACCCATAGTTTTAAGCAATGCTTTTAGAATAATGATGATGATCATTATAATGAGATCTAAATTCTTTGAAAGCTTAAAACTAAAATAGTTCCCAATCGTTGGATTACTAAATGGGGATTAGTGAATCCGGATAGATTGGTACATACGTTAACTTGCTCATTGGATGAGGATGATTGATCTCATGATCATTTGTGTGGAGACACTAAAAGCAAGTATGTAGGTGCTTATTGGAGAATAAGTTCACTTTGAGCGTGGCTCGCTAAGGAATACCTAATGGAGTTTTACTTGCTGTCGATAGGAATTCTGTAGTGATAGTAGTCAAGTGATCCTTGGACTTGAGATCATCATAGTATCTTGTGTATGATGAGTTATACTTTGACTTATTCCTTAAGACCCTTAGGGTATATCAAAGGGTATGCTTGGGTATAATAAGTTGTACATGGAGATAATGTATGATCGATAAAGAATCTACCACTTCTATTAAAAGAAGAGAAATGTCTATGTGATTCGATAAATGACAACCCGAAGAGTCCTTGGTCAAGGCGAGAATGAAATTAGAAAGGAGTTTCTAATTTGCATTATTTGGAGTTGTGCATTTAAGGATTGAAATACATATAATTAAATAAAATAAGACTTGATGAAATTTCATGTCTTATATTTAATTGGGACATTGTATGGTGGAAGGATTGAATTATGCAGTAACTATTTACTCAAAGGTTCTTTTATGATTAATGTTGAAATCTATATTATACGGAAAGTCGTTGATCGCTTGGGAGAGGCTTATCCCTATTGTAGAATAAATATTATTTATTTAAATAAATTAATCGTTTAATTTATTTATTTAAATAAGATTAGAATTGTTCTAATTGATTTATTCACAACCAGGTTTAATATGGAGAACCTAAAGGGTCACACACCATAAAAGGAAGAATAATTATTTAAGAAGTTAATGGCATAATCGTAATAATATGTTATGTATATTTAATTTAATCTATGGTGATAGAATAAATTAAATAGCTTAATATTATTATTTAATATTTTAGAAATATTAAATATAAATTAATAAGAGGAGTCTTATTAATATTATTACAATTATTATTATTATTTTAATTTCTAAAAGAGTTTAGGAATTAATTTAATATAAGTACTCTCATTTATTCCTAATAGGATTAGGAGGGAAAATTAATTAAAGGAGTTTAATTAATTATCCCTAATAAGATTAGGGAGCCCATTTAATTAAAAGGGTTTAATTAAATAATACCTTATTTTAATAGGGTGACTTGATATCTTTATAAGAAGAGTCTTATATCAGATATCAAGACGACGTAATAATTCCAATAGTTGGGAGAGTATGCTCTTTTTTTCTATAGAGATAGAAAAACTAGGGTTTAGCCAAACACCCATCTTCTTGAATCCTTCTTCTTCCTTGGTGGATCACCTCTAGAGGCCAAACACATGGGTGGCTAACGTTGATCAAAGGAAGGAACCAAACCCGGTGGATTCAAGTTGAACGCGAAAAGGATTGGAGGTGAACTTGTACATGAGGAAGCTCGATCTTCAAGGGTATGATTCTTATTTGTTCTTCATATCTTTTCGTTTAATTAATAATTGTGCATAAAGGGTGATCCGGGTATATGGTTTGTAAAATTTTAAAACTCTGATTTTTACTCGCTTCCGCTTATTTATGCAATTTGATTGCGTTCATGAATATTACAAACCTAACACTAACATATTTCTATGTTTATTAAATTAGGTTAATACCACATTGTTAGACTTAAACGTTTTAAAAAATTGTATTTACGAACATTACGGGAGTGGTATTTATGTATTACCACTTTTATACTAGGTCTTAGTACTGTTATTTTAGTGGTAGTCTTCTACATGAGACTTCGATTTTGAGTTGAAATGCATATGAAACTCTAGATTCCAATTCTTAGTTTACGAAGAACACAGAGTTCAGCAAAATAAACATTACATAATCATTAATTTCACTAATTTAACATACCCACATGTTAGAATTCATACATAATCACTACCCAACATTTATATAATGATTTTAATCCATTAAAACACATAATTACAGAATTAAAATATGAAATTTTCACTATTTTTGATGTTCTTGAAGGTTTTTAACATAAATCATGAAAATTAATACTACGGATTCGTTATAACATCGAATCCGTTCATTTAAGGTTTGGTCTTTTCGCATCAACATGCATAATCAATTAAGAGTGGAAATTTTTCATAAACATTTATGTTTGACATATTAAAATCACGTATAAGGCCATATGGCCATAACCCATACTCTGTAAGTTTTGAGCAACATATACGACATGTTTTATGATACTGATGATATGGTTTACATAATATATATATATATATAATCAAATATGATATGGTAACATTTAACACATATACAAACTCATAATCATACCCTTTCCCAATTACAGAGACTTTACAGTAAACTTGAAAGCCATTTTCATAAATACTTAACAACGTAAATTAAAATTTTGGTCAGGAGGAGATTACCCAAAGCGTAGATTAGGAGGAGATGAATTCCTTCTCAACTCTTCTTCAATCACACACTCACAATCTCCTTAACAAATATAAATTTTTCTCTCTTAAATCTCTGACTTTCAGGTTGAACACTTCATTGAGAAATACGTAAAACAAAACAACTGGTCATTTATGCGCACAGTTGAGGTCAGTTAATCCATACGTGGTTTAACTGCCCTCAACTCCTCATAAGGCCTTGTTTGGCATGCAACATGAATAAACCTTCTAATTATTTTAATTAATCTCCTATACTATAGTTTAATAATGCCACACCCAATTAAATAAATAAATCAAATATCTTATTTACTTACATTAAATAAAATATGATAATTTGTCATTAATTCATATAGTCACATAATTAGTTTCTCATTTATTAATAATGTCCAATTATTAAATTTCTAATTAATTATTACATTAATTAAAATAACATTAGGCTTATTAAATATTTCTTTTAATTCAATAAGCTCACATAAATACATACTTGAATAATAAATATTCTCCACATTAATTTAATAGATATAACACATATAATTAAATTAATCTATCACAATTGCATCAATTAATTATTTAATCTAATAATTAATTCATCAAAAAATATTTATTTAATTCAATAAATATTAAATTAAATTACAAAAATCTCGTTTGTCACAACGATTACAACCAAAGCAAATGTCTAATGCCAATAGAGGAACTCCCCAGCAGAAAAGGTCAAACGAGATATCAATGCAAATCACTTCTAAAAAAAATTTCATCTGGAAAGCGCCTCGGGGACAAACCTGACCTTTAGTTCACTCTAAGAGGTTGGCCTTTCCTGAGCTACCTTAACCTAGAAGGAATGCTTAGTCAAGTTCATCTCAAGGACCAAGACAGACAACGATCGTAGAGTAGAGTCTGGAGTAAACTCAACAATTATAGTGCAACCTCAATGATCGTAGAAGTAGACGCAGTCTTCCCAGAGGATACACTAGCTCATGAGGAGCTCGGAAGAACTAGATAAATGCCCAACTATTCAGATCATGAGGAGATAAGTTCGACTACCGGTTAGAAAGATGTCTTACAGACTCACCTTAAAAGTTAAGTGCCCAAACTTTCATAAAGAACATCAGTGGTTAAGCTTTGCAGTTTAAAAATGAGGATTAGTGTCAAACCATCCACTGCAACATCTCTCAGAAGAAGATCGTTGAGTCGACAAAGAAAAACGTAGAGTCTATAGCTACCTCACCAAGCTACTTTACGTACTGAAAAAATGTCAACGGTCAATCCACGTCAGTAAAATGCCTATTCTCTTAAAAGGAACATAAAACTAAAAAGTTTATGGGAAGTTACAGTTTCTTACTGGGCATCGTGCAACCAATGAATGATTGACACATCATAGCTTATGCAGAGTCAAAAGAAACTATCATAAAGACAAATTCAAATCTCAAAATAGTTATCAGAAGCTATTGAACCTCTCTCCCTCTCTTTTTCAAACCCTAGAATCCTCTTCACAACCTAAATCCATCAAACCTCTAGATTCACCGAAATCGCATTCAACTATCTCTCATAAGAGGTCTGAAACCAAATACTCATATATTTCGTACCCTCATAATGGAAGAATGGCGAGTTATAACCAAAATCCAACTCGGCTTCAAGAAGTTCGAAAGATCAGAAAAGAATTTCAAGGACATACTTAAGCTCGTAAAGAAAGCTGGGTTCTCTGAGTGGTTGGAGGCCGACACTCCAGTCTATACAGAGTTAGTGAAGTAGTTCTACTCCAATGCATCAATAGATTCTGGGCTTCTGTCCACGAAGGTCAAAGGAGTAAATCTGAAGATAAAGGCATCAGACATCAATCAATATCTAGGGTTTCCCAAATAAGGTCATATAAACCTCGACGAAGCTGACATTGAAGAAGGCAAGAGGTTAATGCAGTATAAGAGGAACGTAAATCTGAAGGATATAAAGAAGAAGGAGTTTCCTGAAGAATTTGAATTTCTGGCAGAGAATACAGGAAAATGTATCTTGTGCAAAGACACCGCACATGATACTGTAAGTGATCTACAACTAAGAGTCATGATTGCAATCGTCATGAAGCAACAGATGAACTTCGAAGCCCTACTAATTGATTGGCTGATCAAATGGGTGGAAAATGCTGAGATGAAGAAGTCTACAGATAAACTCCTTACAAAGGTTTTTCATGGAAGACTCTTGAGTATTGTGATGAAGAAAAGACTGGGAAGCAAGATAAAGAATGATGAGGGAGAACCACTGAACATTCATAAAGTGATGTCCCCACAGCTGTTTATAAACTGGAAGAAAAATCCCAATGTAAATAAGAGGCTGATAACTACTGGGAGTAGCACCAAGGTCTCTACAAAGAAGAGAAAGACACAAGAGGTGGAAAGCTCTCATTCTGATGACTCTGTACCAGTAGCAGTCACACTAGCAAAGAAGAAGTCTAAGAGTGTGAAGAATACAGAGGCTCCACCAAGCAGTCTCTCAACTGACAACGAGAGATAAAGAAAAGAATAAGTAGCAACTGCAGAAACCCCAAAGAGAAGAAGGAGTAACAGATTAATCCAAGAGCCATCCAAAAAGAAAATAAAGGTGATAAAAAAGTTAGCCCCAGTTCCCCAAGAAAGTCTATCTTCCAAGGCTGAGAACGTAGAGTTCGAAGATGTGAAGGGAACTGAAAGCCTCAAGATTGACCCCTCAAAGAGCAAGTCTGGTGATAAAGAAGAATATACAAGTCATGTGGCTAGCCCTCAGAGCATCCACTCTGTTGGTGAAGAAAGGTTGCAAGTTAACACAATAGCATCCCCTACTAAAAATGCTCCAACAAGTTCACATGATGGCTCCAAGGATGTTGAGTCCGAAGAAAAAGGACATGCCCCTACTAATGCTGAACATCAAGGAAGCTTATCTGGTGATTCAGAGGCTTCAGATTCTGAAGAAGAAGAAAAGTATGACTCTCCTATAGCTGAACCTCCAAGGAGAAGAAAGAGCAACCGACTGCTTGCTAAATCTGTCTCAAAGAAGTAAGGTAAACACTCTACTGTAATCATTGAAGTAAGTGATGATGAATCTGAATCCAAGGACGAAAATGCTGAAGAAGGTACTAGTGATGAAAATCGGTAAGAAGGATTCATTGATGAATATGATGAAAGAAGTCGGGATGATTCAAGCTCAGAAGGTGAAGAAATGGAGAAAGATTCTAGTTCTGCAAATAAAGAATCAGAGGAAAATCTACAAAGGTCTAACTCCAGTTCTGCAGAAGAAGAACTAGAAGATTTTCACATTCCCCACCTTGTTCATCGCAAGAGGAGAATTGTAGTGGAAGTTGATGAAGAACCACTAGATGTGCTTCCGACAGATGGATTAATCATGGAAATGAAAGGCTAAATGTGGTAATGATGACCTTAGGAAACTTTCTCAACAATCGTAGAGCTATGAAGCTGGACACTTCAACTGTTATATATGAGCCTGAAGCTAAGAATCATGCAATAAGATGGTTTTACTCTTATATGCCATGGGTAAAGGCATCCCTCACTAAAGACAACAACTATCTCACATGGGTCTTCTCTCACCTTTCCAACGTAGAGCTGGTGGCACAGAACTTCCCAAGAGTAAAGAAGTTTGCAAACAAGATGATCAAAGACCAGCCTCATTACAAAGTCTACCAACATGCTGGCAACCACTACATTCCCTATGACGGTAGAGTGGGTTCTGATGGCAGAAGGATCATGGCCAAGAAGATGATTGTAGAGTCCCTTCACTCTACAATTAAAAATGATCAAGTTCAGTATGAGAAGTCTCCATCTGCCCAAGCAAAGTTGTCTGATATTCCTTCATCCTCCAACAGTGAGTGGCACTCAACGATTTATCAGATTCTCACAGCTTTCCAAAATCTGTCCAAGAATGAAAATTATGGAATCCAAACTAGTGGTCAACAAAAGCCTGCCCAACCACATGACCAAACTCTCATGAGCGAAGAGTTATTGAAGAATTACGATGAAATTTGGTTGAGAAGATATCTCTCATCACTGAAGCGTCAAAGATGTTGACAGAAGTAGCAGACAATGCAGTTCAAAATAGATTTCAAGTCACTATGTCTGACATATCTCTCAAAATCAAAGAGAGAGATCAAATCTATCTGAAGGCTATAAATGGTCAGAAGGCAGAAGCTCTACGAGCAAAGAAGGGTAATGAAGAGCAAATCATATCCCTCTTTGACAAGATTGACAATCTGAATCAATATCTCTCCCTATAACTTGAGCTAAGCCAACAAGAACTCAAGATTGAGGTCGGTAACTCATCTTAGCACATGGAGCAACTTATGTCAAACATGGAACAACTTTCACAAGTGATTAATGACAAAAAGGGGGAGAAAAAGAGACATAGGAAGAAGCACTCAAGGAGGAGCAAGGAGAAAAGAAGCAAAGAAGACAAGAAGGCCAAGAAAAAGGCAAAGAAAAAGATAGGAGGAGAAGAAGCAAAATCATCATCTGAGGGGGAACCAAATGATGATGAGATCTTATAAATATAGAGTTTGAGCGGGAGCTAGAAAAAGAAGAAGAGCATGAATCTGAGGGGAGCAAAGGAAAAGAAATGAACTCACCATCCCAGGGGGGAGAAGGAGCAAAAAGACTAAGCAGATAAGTAGCTGATCAACAGACATCCTGGAAACATACAAGGAGCCAAAAAGGTATATCTCTATCTAGTGAGGTATGTTCTGGATCCAGGATGTAAAGTGTTATAGCTTATGTAATTCCATATTATTATCAATGACATTCATGATTATCTGTTTTAGAAATACAGTTGCTCACTATATATAAGATTCATTCATAACATGCATATGCACTAATTATTTTTTTCATAATCAAATAGGGGG
Organism: Panax quinquefolius; assembly: GCA_020205615.1. Lineage (NCBI taxonomy): Eukaryota > Viridiplantae > Streptophyta > Magnoliopsida > Apiales > Araliaceae > Panax > Panax quinquefolius. The sequence continues at coordinate 125,464,191 of CM035172.1, read as the reverse complement.
AGATTGTCAGGAATAAGCATGTGAATGTTATTCCTATTTACATATGATTTGATTATGATATATATGAATGAATATGCAAGTATGCTTGCATTAAGAAAAGTTGTAAAGTACTTTGATAGATAATAGGAACATATGTACAAGGACTTAGAATAAATTGATCAAATATGTTAAGTTGATCCTACATAAGCAAAATAGCTTTGTAAAGTCCTTAAAAAGAAATGATGTACAAGGACTATAAATATAGAAAGATCAAGCTTGTTAGATTGATCTTATAATGTAATAGATAAGCTTGTCTGATCGTCGAGCGCTGCACCAGAAATCGTAGTCTGCCAGGAGAGTCAAAGAAAACTCGAGAGCTATCAAGGCAGAATCATAGTTTGGAAGATAGTAGATCTCGGAGTTCGTAGACTGCCAAAAGAGACGAGGAAGGATCGTAGTGTGTCGAGAAGAACTTCCTCGAAGCCGTAGTCTGCTGAGGAAGTCATGTTCAGAATCGTAGAGGCAACCTGTCTAAGAGCCGACCGAGCATTTGCCGAAGCCAAGTCTAGAATTGTAGACCACACTCGGAGTCGTAGAGTCTACTGATCATATCAGAGGCAGAGATCGTAGTCGAGCAAGATCAGATGAAGAAAACAAGCATAAAGATAGAAATCGTAGAGTGTTAAGATCTGATCTTGGAATCGTAGTGTCTGCACAACCAAAGTTGAATCGTAGAGTGCAGAACTAAGGCTTCAACAGAAGTGCTCACAATGCCAAGACAGAATTGTAGAGTAAACATGATTCTCAACAAAATGAGCACTCCCAGAATATCCAAAGTATGAAGCCTCTGGTCTGAGCTGCAAAGATACATTCCACCTGAAGGAAACCAGAGAGCACTCAACGAATGGTATACGAGCTAACAGAAGATCTAAGCACCGACCCAATCAACATCCAGATTGAGTTGTAAAGTCATTCAATTTAAAGTCTTCTATAAGATGATCAGAAGAAGACTTCAATAACTGACTAAGGAAAGTCAGTAAGTGCAGTAGCTGTCAAATAAACAGAAGACGATGACCTTGGAAGTAACTATGATCTCAGTGTTTACCAAACAAAGAAGGAACTGGTGAAGTGTACATAGAGATACTGGTCAGCTTATGAAGAACAAGGTTAAAGTGATTAAGCATTGGGTCAGTCCATTGATGATAAGTGAACGGGAGATCACAAGGAGAAAGCGAGCTGGGCATGCCACAAATCTGGAGTGTCTTGCTATTCAGAAGAGGCCAGAACAAGGAGTCAAGCTATCAGTTCCTGAGATCAGTCGAGGCAAACAGAAATGTTGAAGCACTGCACAAGAGAAGGAAGAGGTGTTCTACATTAAGGATCCAATGAACACTCTTTAGGATCGTAGTGTTGTCTCAACCTGTCGATGAGCAACATTCAAAAAGACACTACGATCAGGTCAAAAAAGATATGCATCAGAATTGTAGAGTTAGATCATCTGAAGAGTGAAGCATTGGCAACGGTTCAATCTAAAGATTGATATTCGAATATAGCTTATTGAGAGCATCGATGCAAAAGGACAACCTCTGATCAAGAAATCAGAAGGTGGAAATAAAGTTAACTACCTGCCCAAGACATCAAAGTGACATCTCAAAGTGACCTTGTCCGGAGGGACTAAATGAAGTTTCAAGCCTGCTGGGCTTGAAGAGTTCTTAGGGAACTAGAGAAGTTCCAAGGCTGCTAGCCTTGAAGAGTTCTTAGTGAACTGAAGTCCCAAGGCTGCTGGCCATGAATGAATCTTAGTGATTCAGGGTGCTACCCTGCCTTAGTGGAAATCCTGCTAGTTAAAAGCAAAAGAGTGGATTAAGAGCTTGAGTCTCTGAACCACTTAAAATCCCTTGTGTTATTTATTTTATGTCATTTACATTATGTACCTAACTGTTATAACTGCTATGTATGTATTAACTATTTACAACTTAACTAACTCTAAGAACAATGTATGTATGATTATGAATATATCAATGAAGGGGATCTTTTTACTTATTCCGATGTGCTTGAAAAGATTCTTATGTTTATCATATACTAATTCATTAGCAATACAAAATAAATGAGAAAAATATTTGAAATTAAAAAGGATTTATTCAACCCCCCCCCCACCCCCTTTTAGATCTATTGTGTGCCTACTGGGAACTAACATGATGGTCAACTGATGTGCTTGTATGTGAAAGATGACAAGAAAAGTGCTATATGGTTCCTATGATCAAGTCTAATCAGTACATTCTACTCAAATTTATGTAGATAAGAGTAAATCAGACTCATCATTAGCCATCATTTAAACTACCAAGGCTCAATGCTCGAACATCATGCAAACTTTTATGCTCATGCTTCTACTGACATAAATCCTATGTGAATGAATGATGCATTTTTTTTTATGAAAAATGAATGAAGTAATATAATAGTTAACAACTATCAATGCAACCTACTATTCAATCACTTCACATACAACAAAATAAACAAAAATCCCCCTAAACTTAAAGCAAGTAATGTCATCATTACATCAAGATAAGAAAAATTAAGACAGATGACTTCCTTGAGCGACGAGTCAATACTCGTCGTCCTCGGACGGGGGATAAGCAGAGAAGGTAGGAGGAATGAGCACCACACTTGAATTGGACTCGAATAACCTGTAAACACAATAAGAGCAAGTTTATTAAGTCCTAGTAAATGCAAATTTATTAACTACTATAAAACCTAATGAAATAAAACAAGACCAAAAACTAAAACTTAAACATGAAGTTGCCTCCCAATAAGCGCTTGTTTTATAATCGTCATCCCGACTTCTTCAACTCTCTGTCCAATTCCCCTTATCTTATTCCCACTTAATTAATCCAATGAGTTGTTAACTAGGATTGCCAATCAATTTATTAACATCTTTCAATGATTAATAAAACGAAATATTTTAGTTATTTTACTATTTTAATGCAAGACACTTAAAATAGATTCATTAAGCACAAAGTACGCCTAACAAAGTTATGCATGACATACAAGTACTTTCGTCTCATATACTGTTATATTATCCTTAACAAGAATCAACAAATTCATACGTTATTATATTCAGATCTAATCTAAGATTTCCTCTTTCAATTCCATCAAACATATCAAATTAACTGCTAGCTAGCTAGATAATTAATAGATTAAGCACACAATATAATAATCAACTCAATAGGATCAACAAGTAAGAACACCGATAATAAAATTACTGCTTTGTAAAAGGTTCCATTGTACCCTAATTGGGAAATTAGTTCATTGTCATAATCAATTCTAGAATATTAAAATTAAATAACATCACAAGTACAGATAATGAAATTAAGAGAAGAAGAAAAACTCTGTCGAAAAATCTCCAGTCTCTAAACTTCAATCTTTGCCTTGTGTGCTCTCCAATGGAAATCTCCAAGTCTTCGTAGAATAGCTCTCAATTGTTTGTAGTCGATAAGTCTTTAAAAAAGTCTCTTTAAACTAAGCCAAAATATAATATGTACATTCTCTAACAAAATCCTAGTACATAAGGTAAGTAGAACTCCTCTTTTGAATTTTATTTTGTGAGAAGAATTTCTCTCTTAGGATCATTATATATGGACCTTATTAAAGTTAGAATGACTCCATCTGTTGGCAAAAATTGAAGAAACAATTTTTTTTTGGAGTTTTCAATTTTTTTTCACTGCCAAGAGAAATTTTGCTTTCACTTTTTTAGAAGCTAAAACAATTAGCAAACACATTTCCTACTACTGATTTCAAAAAAATAAAAAACAAAAACAAAAAATTAGAAGCAAAAACAGTTATCAAACAAGCTCGATTACCACCTTTTAATTACCTTAGAAATTTATTTTTGATAAAGTCACCCCTTAATTTATTGTTTAATTTATTTAAAAGTTTACTGCCCCGGTGGAAGCACGAAGACATATTTCGTAATTTATTATTATAACTTTAATTTATTATGGATTTTATGGACTTACATAATTATTTTTTGTTTTTGGGCTTAATCATTTAATATATTATAACTTTAAAAAAAAAGTATTACAGTCATTAAAATTTTGGTACATTTATTAAATATATTAGATTAATCAGTTGGAATAATGTATTCATTCTTTTTTCTGTGATAAAATAATTAAATACTAAATTTAATTTTTAAAAAAATTCTTGGATGAATTATTTTACATAAATAAGCACATTGATATTCAAGTAAAGAGGCATATTGCGAAAAATATACCAAACATTCATAACAACCACTACCAGTAATCTCTAAACCTTTACCCTACAAAACTCCAATTTTTAACCTAAACTTTAATTTTAAAATCAATTTGTACCCTAAATTTTATTTTAAATCATATGCATCCTCTGTCCGTGCAAGGCTTATTGATATAGAGTAGAGCAAATCAATTGATTTTAACGTACTTTTTTGTAACGATCAAATAATGGAAGTTAACGAAAAAAGTAACTAGACCCAAAGTATTGGTTCAAATCCCCATCCGCACCCTCTACATCAAAATAATTTATTCCCTAAACTTTAGTGCGAAAAATGCTAATTATATTGAAACTCAAAATTTAGGGTGCATTTAATTCAAAAAAAAAAATTATGATGCAAATTGATTTTAAGGTTAAAGTTTAGGGGTCAATTTGGAATTTATCAAAATATAATAAAATATGATTGAGTTTAGGGCCTATTTGTCAAATGGCGTATTTTGAAAAGACTTACAAGTTAAAATTTAAAATAACTTATAAGTCATTTTAAATTGTAATTTATTAACAAAAGTGTTTGGCACAATTTTTAGTTTTTACTTATAAGTCAAAAATTAAGTTAAAATAAGTTGTGAAGGTGTTTGACTAAAATAACTTATAAGTCAAAATAAATTGTAAATATTACTAAAACATGGGCAAAAGAGTCATTATATTTGGTCAAACCTACTTATTTTAAAATGAATGAAAAGTCATTTTTTGAAAAGTACTAAATTGTTACTTCTCAAAACCAACTTATAATTAAGTCAATTTATAAATTATAAAATAAGTCACGCATTTAATGGAAGGAGATTATATAATTAATTAAATAGAAACAATTTTAAAACTTATTAAGTTTCTTAAAATGTAATTAAACTTATTCTCTCTCTCTCTCTCTCTCTCTCTTTTAATTTTATATTGTTGTTATAATTTTATATTATTGTTGTTATTTTTATTTACTAATACCTTTTCCCACCTTGTTTTCTTTATATTTTATTATGTAGGTGTAGATGAAGCAGTTAACCCCTTGAGCTATGGCGACTGCATGGAAGCGTTTCACCCCTAGAGGATCATCTTCATCATGATTGAAGCTTAATTTTGTTTTATGATTTTTTATAATTAATACTTTGTCTGTTTCAAAATATAAAATTATTATTGACTTTTTAAAATTAATTGACAATATTTTCAACAACAAAATTGACTTAAATTCTTTTAACTTTGGTCTATACAGTAACAAGATTTATTAGTTCATGAATTATCTCAATTTTGAGTTTAAAAATATTTTAAATTATTTTTTAAAAGTTAATAATGATCTTATAATTTGAAATCGTTGGTGATTATATAGAAGCAATATTATTAGATAAAGTTTGAATTTTTGTTAGTGGCTGTAAACTTGTAATTAACCAAATTAATTACTAATTATATTAACAATTTGTCATTTGATTTAAATGTATTTATGCTGCCTCTTTCTTTTCTTTTACTTTTTTAATCTTTTTTCTTTTGTTGGGAAAAATATTTATTTTAATTATTAATGAAGTTAAATATATCATTATGAAAAGAAAGCAAGTCAATTTGATGTGATACTCCATCCATTCCACAAAAACGAATATATATTTATTTTTATATTTAACCTTTACAATTATTAAGTGTTTAGCTTATTAGTGATAACATTATTATGAGTTTTGATGATAAACTTGAATACATAACATTATTTATAATAATTTCAAAAGTGGTTTGACGCTTTTCTTAACAATAAATAAAATAAAATAATAAATATAATTCTTTTTGTGCAATAGATGGATTACTACTTATGAAGAATTGCATATGACACACTTAGGCATAATATTTTATAATTTCTGCATGTAATAGATTGTAATCTTTTAAGTTTAATATTTAGAAAATTTTTAAATATTAAATAAGATATCTAAATGTACCTCATGAAAACTTTAAAAATAATATAAATAAATAAATAGATCTCTTTTCACGAGCATAAGCTTTTTCTTTGTCCAGTTATATGTATTTTTGATTTAGCTACTGTGTGTACAAGGATGGATGATTAGACTTGGCAAATGGAGTGGGTTGGGCCATGGCTGAACTGGGTTAAAAATTTATTAGGCTAAAATTGCTTGGTTTGTATTGGGTTACAAAAGTGAAGCCCATAGTCTAAGGTACAATAGGTTGGGCTGGCCCATGGGCTTTTCAAATATTTTTAAAATTTTATTTTAATTAAAAAAATAAACTTATTAATATAAATGAATTAGTGATTTTAAGTAATTGTTATTTGGAAAAAAAATATGATGAACAAGAGTGCTATAAAAAATTTGGGTATTAGTCTTTTTTTTGACTAGAGAGAACAAGCACGAAGTTTCAAATTAGTATGACATTGATAATAGAAAATTAATTTTGACTAATACACTAATTATTATTTACTTTTTTGTGTTTTTTTCTTGTTACATCTCATGTTTACTTATACACAATTCAAACACTATTTTGTGTTCTTGGTAATTTTCTTTGTTAACTTTTTGTACTTTTTGACTAATTTACTTTTAGATGTGGGTGGGTTAAGCCGAAGACGCCCAAATATTTTTGGGCTTAAAATTTTTAACCTATAGCCCACTTTTTTGTGTATGGGTTGGTGGTGACCTAATTAGGATATAATGGATTTAATTCCAAATTACCAAAAAATCAGTATTTATTTTCTACAATAAATCGATTTGGGACCGATAAATGGCCGATCCGTTCTTAAGGTCTAACACTAAATAGTAAAATCTCAATACGGATAATAAATCTGGGTTAAGCCCAATAAAAATTCAGATTATACTGAAATAACCCGACCCACCGATCCTAATTGACAAATTGATTATATATTAAAAAAGAATGGTCACATTTATTTATTTATTTTTTATAAAAATGTCATTCGCGGTCGTACTTATTTTTTAAAAAAATCTCTTAAACGACGTAATTTTAATTTTAATAAAGGTATACTATTTAAGAGAGAGATGTTATTTAAGACGTATGCTTTATATATATATATATATATATATATATATAATATTTCTTAGTATTTATTTAAATGAATCCAGAAAAAATTAAAGTAAGCCGGCCAGCATGAGATTAATGCCGAGTGGCATATTATTCCCTTCTAAACCAAACATGAAACAGTCAACAAAAGGACAGAACTACATCTCTTACTAAACGGATGTCTCTCCACCGTCCGTTTGAACTCCCCAAACCCAATCCTCACCGTTCAATCAATTGCAGGCCTCTAATTTAACTGTATAAATAACTGTCGCACTCCCGACTCCTTTCCCCTCATTCCAACACACAGTTAGTTACTAAACTTTTCTTTCCATTTTTATCCCTGAACACCACTCCTCCTCCCAAGCCAAAATGCGTGAAATTCTCCACATTCAGGGAGGGCAATGTGGGAACCAAATTGGATCAAAGTTCTGGGAAGTTGTCTGTGATGAGCACGGCATTGACCCGACCGGCCGGTACACCGGAAATTCCGATCTTCAGCTTGAGAGAGTTAATGTATACTATAATGAGGCTTCCGGTGGGAGGTACGTGCCACGCGCTGTGCTAATGGACCTCGAACCGGGCACTATGGACAGCATTCGGACCGGGCCGTATGGTCAGATTTTTCGACCCGATAACTTTGTTTTCGGGCAGTCGGGTGCAGGGAACAATTGGGCCAAGGGGCATTATACTGAGGGGGCTGAGCTTATTGACTCTGTTCTTGATGTTGTTAGGAAGGAAGCTGAGAATTGTGACTGCTTGCAAGGTTGGTTTGGTACTTTTACAAATTGAATTATTCTTTTGTAACAATTCCTAATCTGCATTACGCCTATCTCTTTCTAAATTATAAAATTATATGAAAATTTTATAATTAAAATTAATTGTATATGAATTAAAATTAATTTGTAAATTAAAATTAAAATTAAAATTAAAATTAATTTGTGAAAATTAATTTGTGAGCCGTTTTATGAAAATTAAAATTAATTTGTAAATTTTCTAATAAATTGATATGAAATTACTTTGTTGTTTTGAAAACAGCTAATATGGCAGCAAGTTATAGTACTTTTTCAAATAGTTATAGTTGTTTGAATTAAAATCAAATAATTTTATAGTGAAAACGGGGTAAATACATCCCTGTTGATGGCCTGACGCAGACCATTTAATAGGAATGAGCTGCATTTTGAATAGCAAAGAGTGTCATTGCCATATGGAGTAGTATTCATAACTATTTCTATATAAATGTAACTTTTGCTATAAAAATATAATATCAATTTTGAATTTTAAGATTTTGTAGTCAAAATGTATATCAAAATTTGGATCGGATGGTTAAACTGTCCTAAAAATTTGTTTGTAATTTTGTTATGAATTAATTAAAATACCCCTGATTTGAATGTACAATTTCATTGCAGGATTTCAAGTGTGTCATTCTCTTGGAGGAGGAACAGGATCTGGAATGGGAACATTGCTGATATCGAAGATTAGGGAAGAATACCCTGACAGGATGATGCTCACATTCTCTGTGTTTCCATCTCCCAAGGTTTCCGACACGGTGGTGGAGCCGTACAATGCCACCCTCTCTGTTCATCAGCTGGTGGAGAATGCTGATGAGTGTATGGTTCTTGACAATGAAGCACTTTATGATATCTGCTTCAGGACCCTCAAGCTCACCACTCCTAGCTGTAAGTACAAACACTATGTTCTATCTACTCATTCAATATTACTCCGTTCGTCGCCCAAAAAAGTTCTATTTGAAGTTTTTTTTCTAGTCAATTTGCGAAATTCTATAATTCAAAATCAATGTGAATTTATTTAATTTTGATTGGTGCACTAGTTAATACTATAAACTACTCCCTCCCATAAAAGATGTCTCAAGTACATCTTTCACGCACCCACGCTCTGTTTGAAAAATAAATTCAAGTAAGTATATAATTATTCTTTCTTTTTCTTAAAAGGAGTGGGCCCACTTGAGTATTTTGAGAGTAAAATAGTCTCTCTCTTCCTTTTTTTTGTTATATTCGATCGAAATTTAACATTCCTAACGTAGAAACTCATGCACCCAAGCCTTATGACTATTTTTTTTTATCTTTGAGTTATGAGAGGCTTGGTAATAGTCTTTATATAATAGTTTAAATGTAAATTATATACTTCATAAGTCTTCTGGGACAAAAAATGAAAAAAAATAAAAAATTCTGACATTTGGTTGTAATTTTGTTGGAGCAGTTGGGGACTTAAATCACCTGATATCAGGAACAATGAGTGGAGTTACATGTTGCTTGAGATTCCCAGGCCAGCTAAACTCAGACCTAAGAAAGCTAGCAGTGAACTTAATCCCATTCCCAAGGCTTCACTTTTTCATGGTGGGATTTGCTCCCCTGACATCCCGAGGATCACAACAATACCGCAACCTAACAGTCCCCGAGCTAACACAACAAATGTGGGATGCCAAGAACATGATGTGCGCAGCTGATCCACGCAACGGGCGTTACCTCACCGCCTCAGCAATGTTTCGAGGCAAAATGAGCACCAAAGAAGTCGACGAACAAATCCTAAATGTACAAAACAAGAACTCTTCTTATTTTGTGGAGTGGATTCCCAACAATGTCAAGTCTAGTGTGTGTGACATTCCGCCAAGAGGACTTTCAATGGCGTCGACATTTATTGGAAATTCAACTTGTATTCAGGAGATGTTTAGGCGAGTTAGTGAACAGTTTACGGCTATGTTTAGGCGAAAGGCGTTTTTGCATTGGTACACTGGAGAAGGAATGGATGAGATGGAATTTACAGAAGCTGAGAGTAATATGAATGATCTTGTCGCCGAGTATCAGCAGTATCAGGACGCTACTGCTGAGGATGAAGATTATGGCGACGACGATGGGAGTAATGGAGACTGAAGATCGATGCTCAACTAAATTGTTGTACGCGCGGCCATGCATTTGTTTCACTGGATTTGGTTTCGGCTAAATTGTTATGTTCTGATGTCGGTATACTGGTTTGACTTTGTTTTTATTCAAAGAATATATTGCACTGAGTGCACTGTTTTGAGTTTCTCATTTCTGCAATTATATATCTTATGATAATCCGGGACTAGGAAATGTTGGGATATATACCTTGGTTGGGCCATGTTGGTCAGCACTGAACCGATCTGATCTTGTACGGATACCCTGAACTACATATCTTATGACAAGTGTTCTACGGGTCTAAACGGATACCGGTGGGAGAGCATGTGCATTCTCTCTACGCACGGGCTGTCCAAACTAACGACAAGTGTCCTAGTGGTCTGAAGTCTGAACTGGTTAGGCGGTGGGAGAGAATGTGCATTCTCTCTCCGTAAGCCAAAATTCTTGTTAATCGGCATGTCTGCGCGTGGGGAATAAACGGTGTGAGAATAAATCTGGTGAATAAGGTTAATGATGGCGGTATTATGTTACGATCTTTGGAATATAATGAGATACACGATAATTAGTAGTGGTAGTGTATTGATCACACCACCTTCTCCAAATCCTTCCCCGTATAAAATTTCTCATTAGATAGGTATCTTGATGGGATTGAACACAATCTCCTTAAAGAAAGTAAGTTGGATTATTTCATTACAAATTTCTTAGGAGTTTGGAAATTAAATGTAATTAAAAATCTTAAATTCCTTGAAATACTCTATTGCCAAACCAGATTCCTACGTAGGGTAAATACCTTCACGTGGACTTTGATCATATAATTCGGGCCATAATAATCACACTCCAACATTGCCTCCCAGTCTCTTATTATAAGGAATTTAAAATAAGAGAGTATATCAATTAGTCAAGGAGGCCGTTAGCCAAAAAGTTTTTAATCCGATGGATGTTAGTTTATCCCGAAGGACGCTTATCCTTTCGGGAGAACAAAGTCTTCTTGCATGACATTTATCCTTTCGGGAGAACAAAACCTTCCCGAAGAACATTTATCCTTTCGGGAGGAACAAACCCTCTCCCGAAAGACATTTGTCTGTTCAGGAGGAACAAAACCTCTCTCGAATGACGTTTGTCTGTTCGGGAGGAATAAGACCTCTCCCGAAGGATGTTTGTCCGTTCGGAAGGAACAAAGCCTCTCCCGAACGATGTTCGACGTTTGTCCATTCGGGAGGAACAAAACCTCTCCTAAAGGACGTTTGTCCTTTCAGGATGAAAAAAGCCTCTCCCGAAGGACGTTTGTCCATTCGGGAGAAATAAAGCCTCTCCCGAAGGATGTTTGTCCTTTCAGGAAGAACAAAGCTTCTCCCGAAGGACGTTTATCCGACCTTATACCCCCATCCGACCTTATACCACCATAATAGCCTTCCCGACCCCTGTGGGAGGCATTGATTCGACCTTATGACACCGTAATGTAAATAGTCAAAGATATAATAAAGCCTATATGATATAGTATGCCCGAAGTGTCGCGGGTGAACATTTTGGATTGTCAAAGCTCATATCAGGCTTGTATATATATCCTTCCCCAGTCAATTTAGGTTGAATCTAATATATAACGCCGAATAATACCCAATCATATATCATGTTCAAAAATATCCTTCGCAAACTTTGTTAGTGTGTCGAAGAGAGGCAAAAAACATTTAACCGTAGAGACATGAATGCCATCTGATGGAGTTTGGTTTTGGTGGCCGAAGAGAATTTGGATTTTTCGATGTCGAAGATGAGAATTTGAAGATCAAAGACATGTGAAAGGCCCGAAACTCCGCCCAAGAAAAAACCAAAGTATATCAACTGCACTAGTTGGATGTGCTGACGATGTGGATCGCTTCAGCTGTGATGATGGTTCAGTGCTTCTAAATGGCTTCGTGAAGCTTAGAGAGTGCTCAGTTGCAGCTACTAGTACGTGGGTGTGGACCCATTAAAGATCTTTTCAAGATGTTTCAAATGACATATAAATTGACAATTTTGAATTTATAACGAAAAAAGATATTAAATTTTGATTAGAAAGAGAGAAAGTTTTAGGTTATTCCCAAAGGCACAAAGGGATCTAGAAAGAGGGTTGAATTGATCTTTTTAAACTTTTAATTTAGAGAATTATTACCAATGTTAAATTAAAAAAGATAATTTAATGATTAAGCATAGTGGAATGTTGTTTTAAAAAAACCCTTCAAAGATTAATAATAAATCATAGTTCTAAATTTAGTGTAAGAGAGTGTAGACAAGTCACAGGGATAAAACCATGGTAATTAAACCAGGATCGGACTGCCGGTGTGACGCCCCAGAAATAGGTCCACATAACCCATTTTGAGTCGCCAAAAACAACACTGACGCGAACTTTATTATTACAACTATTGAATTGTAGTGCAAAATACGACAACACATATACTGTGAGTTTCAATACAAATATTATAACGTATATAATACGACAATATTCATACTCAAATTATTAAAATGCCAAATAAAATACAGAAACAAATATTTTAAGTCCTTATAGGAACACGGGAAGATTTTTGTGCCTCCTCATTCTAATGGGGTGTTTTTTTACGCTTCCAAATTCGGGTTCACATCACCCTATTTAGTTCACCAAATCAACTATTAAATGACGTATAAAATATGACACACATTTTAAGTTCTCAGTACAATTATTATGCCACACTGTTCAAGAACTTGATGAGGATTGCGAATAATTCAAAACACCACTTTATACCCATGTTCTTTCTGCTAGCCCCAACTACATTTTTATTACCTGAAAGTAGTTGTGAAGCAAAAGGGTTAGCACAAATAGCCAAGTAAAAGAATATCATGAGTAAAATAATTAAATTATCAATAACATTCATCAGTAATAAATCAGATATTTAGAAAATATAGTAAATGATAAAAGTTTTTAACCATAATTGTAGCGGAATCAACAATACATTAGAAGAGTCAAGTAGAACATAATGTCTACTATCTTCTTCAAATTAAAAATCCATCATCAATATTTTATTCATGTAACACCAATCCAAAGTTATTTGCTGTACCCAAGACAAAGAAAACTTTCACCACCTGTCTTTACCTGAAACACCAAAGATCATGGTTATACCAATTCACAGTTCATGTTTATAATTATGCCATTAAATATTCATCTTTTCAATCTGAGCAAAAGATATTCAATTATAACACCAATGGTCATGCCAATTAACAACCCATCTTTTCACTACATGCCAAAGACATACAACTATAAAACCAATAATCAATAGTCCATCTTTCCACTTCGGGTCAAAGACATACAATTGTAAAACTAATAATCAATAGTCATTCTTTGCACTACGAGCCAAATGCGACGCCCCCAAAATAGGTATACATCACCCATCTTGAGTCGCCAAATACATAGTACAAAATTTAAATACAAACTTCTTTGATACAGTACGACAAAACGTAGCTGAGAGTTTCAACAAGGACAAAGTCCTCATTACAATTATTATCACACTATTTCACATAATAGTGAGGACTACTATATCCATCTATTTGGACCATCACTCCGTTCCCCGACTCGTCTCAGCTATATTCTCATTTCCTGAAGAGAACAGTGAAAGAAAGGGTGAGCTCAACTAGCCCAGTAAGAAATATTATGACTAAGATAATGCAGAATAATTTATCGTTAGCCTTCAACAGTGTTAAACTAATAAAATATAACTAACATCAAGTTTAACTGCAGCGGAACAAGCAATCCATTAGAAGAGTCAAGTAGAGAATAAAATCTATTGTCTTCTATGATTTAAAAGGTTTTTCATCACTTTTATCCTTTGAGACTCGACTTAATAAATAAACCACATCATCCCTCGCACTACTACGAGGATATTCATTAGTATCACGACCACAAATTATCCATGCTCTACGGGCCAAGGATATTCGTGTATTCATCAATGGTCATGATCATGCCAACAACTGTCCATCAATGCACTACGGCCAATGAGGACTTTTACCACATTATTTGTAACATTACGATCATGATTATACCGAATAATCCTTAGTCATAATCATACCAAGTCCATCTATGCACTACAGGCCATAGATGACTTTCAACATATTATAAACATGAGGATGATGACAAAGATATAAGAATTCAATAAAACAAGTTCAAGAATGCTCAAAAGAATATTTTCATGAAAAAATACTAGATGAAGCGCAAATATCAAGGATATTCCGCTAATTTCATGGAGTATAAAAGCCAAAACTTTAACCGACTGAGTATAATAGAATATATGAAACTGTAAATGGATTTTCGCCCGCCATGCGATAATCCACGTGAGACAAATTATTTCCATAATTTAATAAGGAATAAATCTGAATGATCATTCACCGTGCATGTGGTAGTCCACATAGACGAGTTATTCCAGCGAATAATAAAGAATGGAACCGGTCATGCGTAATTCGCATGATGATGGGATATTCTACGAGAATAATAAAGAAGGGAAGCGGTCATGCGTAATCCGCATGCAGATAGGATATTCCAAATGAGAATAATAAAGAAGGAACGGTCACGCATGCGTAATCGCATGCAGGACATGATATTCAAATGAATAATAAAGAATAGAATAACAATAGAATTCACCAGGCATGCGATAGACCGCACAGACAGTTTATTCCAATAGAATAATAAAGAATGGAATAACAGAAGAATTTCACCATGTATACGGTACTTCACATAGACAGGTTATTCCAACATAGTAATAAAAATGAAATAACAACTTTTACGAGTATTGAATGAAAATAACTCCATGAATAAACCCCTTACCTCAAAAGAAGACTGGATACTGGAATAGTGAGGTAACAGACTTCTCTTCTTCTTTCTCTCTATAATTTTTCTCTATAATAATTGCTCTATAACTATAGTGAATTAGTGAGAAATGAAGGAAGAATGAGCTTCTATTTATAGGAAAATATAGTTTCTATAATTGCACGTTTTGGGGTTCGAAATATCACAATATAATGCATTCCTCTTTTTCTTCATTTTTAATTTAGTCCTGTAAGTATTATCAAACTTGCACCACATCCCCTAATAGTAAATAATGTGAATCAATAGTAAATCATGTGAATCAATAGTTCTAGACATGTGAAAATATGAATTACAGTATAATACCTCCATCTATACCTCCATTTTTAACTTAGTCATGCAAGTATTATCAATCTTGCACCACCACCCCTAATAGTACAAGAATGTGAATCAATAGTACACATATTTGAACAAATAGTTATAATCATGTGAAATAATAGTAATTAATTGCTCATTTATCCGATTAATTACCCGATTGGTCAATATAACCTCCAGACATCCATTATTATCGAAATAAATGTCGATTTCCATTAACACTAATAATCCCAACACAATGGAAATATCAAATTCATCTTTAATCAACACGAACTTATTCATCATTAATATTATAACTCACAATATTTAACAACCGGATCATTCCTGGGAAGAGGGGCTTTCAGATAAGGATTTCTCCTATTGGCGTCTGATTAGGTGACCAAACCTCTCCTTGATGAACTTTCTAGACATTGTCGATATTGCAATTAATAATATGAATAACTTTGTCATCTCAATTATTGATTTAATAATATAAAATATTATACGAGATGATCTTGTGATAATAATTGAATCGATAATATGAGAGATATGATCGTGAATTACTATAGCAATAATTAAGTATAACCTGAGCGACTTCTCACATAAGCATCGATAATCAATACCTGTGTGTGCTACTATGCAACGTACGTATTGTACTTTTACCAACGGGTAGTTCAACAGTTTAACGGTAAAACTTTCGCCGATATTTTTATAAAAAGATAACTCTGTCGTTTTCTAACTACGATAATACTTTCGTTGTGGGGTCCACCAATGATTGTGCCGTCATACGAATATTCCCTGTTAAAACGAATATTACCCGACCAATCGAATATTATATAACCACTTGCTTACTTTGAAAAACTTGTAAATAATACCCACAACTATAACATTATATCATATCCACATCATAATATTCAAAAATATATTTCGAGAAAATTTAATCTTTATTTATAAAAGTTGGGGTCTTACAACCTCCCCTTCTTATGAAATTTCATCCTCGAAATTAGGGTGCGTACCTGGTATGTCGAAGAGTTGAGGATATCTTGACTTCATTTCTGATTCTAACTCCCAGGTCATTTCCTCAACATCGTGGGTTTTCCACAAAACTTTGACTTGAGGTATAACCTTGGAGCGTAGAATATGATCCTTCTTATCCAAGATTTTAATAGGTAACTCTTCATACGTTAAATCTTCCTCTATCTCGTCTGGTTCTAATTCAATAATGTGGTTTGGGTCTTTCACATATTTACGTAACATAGATATATGAAAAACGTTATGAACACGAGACATACTTGGCGGTAAGGCGAGTCTATAGGCCACAGTTCCTACTCGGTCAAGGATTAAAAATGGGCCAATGAATCGAGGATTAAGCTTTTCTCTCTTTCCAAATCTCGTAACTCCTTTCCATGGAGCAACACGTAACAACACATGATCTCCAATATTGAATTCCACGTCCTTTCGATGAAGATCAACATAACTCTTTTGTCGATCTTGTGAGGTTTTTATACGTTGTCGGATCATTTGAATCTTTTCTGTAGTTATACATACCAAATTTGGTCCTAACAACATTGCTTCACCCACCTCATCCAGCATACTGGAGAACGACACTTTCTTCCATACAACGCCTCAAATGGAGCCATGCCAATACTTGCTTGATAACTATTGTTGTAGGAAAACTCCACCAATGGTAAGAACTTGTCCTAATTCCCTTGAAGTCAAGGACACAAAGTCTTAATAAATCTTCAAGAGTTTGAATAGTCCTTTCCGACTGCCCGTCCGTTTGAGGATGATATGCCGAACTAAATCGTAAATCCGTGCCCATAGCTTTTTGCAAACTAACCCAAAATATTGAATTGAATCTTGGGTCTCGATAAGAAATTATGGATACTGGCATACCATGCAATCTTACAATCTCGTTTATGTACATACTAGCAAGACGTTCAAGTATATAAGTTTCTCGTATCGGTAAGAAATGAGCAGACTTGGTCAATCTATCAACAATGACCTAAATCGCATCTATGCCTTGAGAAACCTTGGGAAGACCAGTAACGAAATCCATGATAAAGTGCTCCCACTTCCATTCTGGAATTTTAAGTGGTTGCAATGGACCTTTTGGCACTTGATGCTCCGCCTTGATTTGTTGACAAGTTAGACACCTTGAGATAAATCCCGCTATCTCTCTCTTCATATTACTCCACCAAAATGTATGTCAAAGATCACGATATATTTTGGTACTCCTGAATGGATTGCAAATGGTGTGTTATGCGCCTCCATCATGATTTTATACTTTAATTCAGAATCGTTAGGAACACAAAGTCTAGAGTTGACTCGAAGTATTCATTCTTCATCGATTCTTGCTTCCGAAATAGCATCTTCTTGCACTTTCTTCCTCATACGCGTCAGCTCTAGGTCTGTAGTTTGAGCAGCTTTAACTTATCGATTAAAGTCGGTTCCACTCATATATTCGCCATCATCACATGGGTCCCTGGAGTCTTTAACTCTAATTCCATCCTTTCCAAGTCATACAAAATGCTCCTTTGCGTTGACAATATTGCACTCGTGTCCGCATATGATCTTCTACTCAATGCGTCAGCTACTACGTTCGCTTTTCAGGATGGTATTGGATGGTATGATCATAATCTTTCAACAACTAAAGCCATCGTCGTTGTCGCATGTTGAGTTCCTTTTGAGCGAAGAAATATTTGAGGCTTTTATGATTCGTATAGATCTCCACCTTTTTTCCATACAGGTAATGCCTCCAAATCTTAAGCGCAAAAACGACAGCTGCCAACTCTAGATCATGAGTAGGATAATTCCTCTCATATTCTTTGAGTTGTCGTAAGGCATAGGCTATAACTTTTCCATGTTGCATGAGAACACATCCTAACCCTTTGCCTGAAGCATCACTATGGATGACAAATCCCTCCGAGCCAGATGGTATTGTCAGAAGAGGTGCTGAAATAAGCCTTCTCTTGAGTTCTTGAAAACTCTTCTCACATTCCTCGCTCCAACCAAATTTTGTATCTTTTCGAGTCAGTTGAGTTAATGGAGTAGCGATTCGTGAAAACCCTTCTACGAATCTCCAATAATAACTAGCTAAGCCGAGAAAGCTACGTACTTCGGTCACTGACTTGGGTTTCTCCCAGCTTTGAATTGCTTCAATCTTTGCCGGGTCAACAGATATTCCATGATTTGATATTACGTGCCCAAGGAATGCAACTTTCTCAAGCCAGAACTTCCATTTCTTCAACTTGGTATATAGCTTGTTTTCTTGAATCTTTTGGAGTACCAGCCTCAAGTGTTGCTCATGGTCTTCACGGGTTTTGGAGTATATGAGGATGTCATCAATAAAGACGACCACAAAGTGATCCAAATATTCTTTGAATACTCGGTTCATCATGTCCATGAAAGCAAAGAGGAGCATTAGTCAATCAAAAGACATGACTAGGAATTCATAATGTCCGCAGGAGTTCGAAAGCGGTCTTTGGAATTTCATCGTTTTAATCTTCAGCGATGATATCCGTAAGCGAAGATCGATCTTTGAAAAGAATTTGGCTCCTTACTTGCAATCGGGTCAAACATGTCATCAATGCGAGGCAGCGGTAATTTTATTTTGATGGTGACATGATTCAACTCCGATAATCAATACAAAGTTGCATACTTCCATTCCATCTTTCTTCTTCACGAATAGAATAGGAGCACCCCAAGGAGACGTACTAGGACGAATGAAACCGATGTCTAACAATTTTTGTAGTTGAGTTTTTAACTCCTGAAGTTCAATAGGAGCCATTCGATATGGGGCTTTGGAAACGGGTTTTGTACCGGGTTTAAGGTCGATACCAAACTCAATTTCACGCTCTAGGGGTAGGCCAGGAAGTTCTTCGGGGAATACGTCAGGGAATTTATTAACAATAGAAATATCATTCAAATTTGATGTATTTTTGTTTAAATCTGTGACATGAGCTAAGAAAGCTTGACATCCATTTTTCAATAAACGAATAGCTTTATGGCTTGAGATGACCGTGATTAATTTTAATGGTTTGGTCGCTTGAATTCGCATAATAGGTTGGTTAGGAATATGGAAGCTAACAACCTTACGAAAATAATCGATTTTAGTTTGATGAGTAGTTAACCAATCAATCCCTAGAATCACGTCAAATGCAAGTATTTTCAATGAAATAAGATCGACAGGTAATGTGAGGGTACCGATTTGAACCAAACAAGACTTACAAACAGTGGATGTAATGAAGGTTTCTCCCAACGGAGTTTCAACCGATAAGTCAAAGTCTAACTTCTCCGGAGTAAAATTTAAACGTTGAGCGCAAGTAGGAGAAATAAAAGAATGGGTAGAACTAGTATCAAATAAGGTATAAACTTCGCTAGAGTTTATGATAAGCTTACCCGTGATTACCTCGTTCGGGTTCCTTGCTTTTTGGGAGGTCACAACAAACGCTCTCCCTTGAACTACCGGCTTTGACTTTTCTGGGATGACCTTTGGTGCCTCCATCCCAGCTGGACTTGTCTTCGGTGCCCAACAAAATCGGGCCAGGTGACCTTCTCTTCCATAATTATAGCATGCTTTGGACGGCATTGCGCAGTTTGGACTGATGTGTCCCTCCCCTCCGCATTTGAAGCATATGATAGGTGGTCATTCTCCTTCCTTAGCAACGGGTGCTGGTGCTGACATTTTTCCATCATTGTTGAA
Organism: Panax quinquefolius; assembly: GCA_020205615.1. Classification (NCBI taxonomy): domain Eukaryota; kingdom Viridiplantae; phylum Streptophyta; class Magnoliopsida; order Apiales; family Araliaceae; genus Panax; species Panax quinquefolius. The sequence goes on along the minus strand of CM035172.1, from coordinate 125,444,165 downwards.
TCTCCTCTTCTTGAAATGTCCACTCTTATTGTCTTGGCCATGATTACCACCGAAGTGGTTACCATTTCTGGCATGTTAATTTCCTCCACGTTTGTTGTCACCGCTTCGATTACTTCTACCACTGGTATTATCATTTTGCCAGCTGCTTTTTCTTGGTTGGGTTGACTCGTTATCGCGCTCCAATAACTGAGCCCTATTTACAACATCTGAATACAAACACAGTTTATGAGAAATTAGATATTGACGTATCTCGAGTTTCAAACCTCTTAGAAACATCCATGTCATTCTCTTCTCATTATCAACCAAGTGAGACGCAAACCGGGACAACTCGACAAACTTAGCTTCGTACTGCGACACGGTCATATTGTTCTGCTCCAACTTGTTGAACTCTACCTCTTTCATGTGACGAATACTTTCGGGAAAGTACTTGTCGTTGAATAGTTCTTGGAACTTCTCCCAAGACATCTTCAGTGTGGTAGGTTGAGTACGCTTTACCGATTCCCAATAGTAATCTGCCTCTCCTCGCAACATAAAGGTGGCAAATGGAACCTTTTGCTCCTCGGAGCATCCCAAGACATCAAATATCTTGGTGATCTGCTTTATCCACGCTTCCGCCTTAAGTGGTTTTGGCTCTCCAATAAACTCTGGTGGTCCCAGCTCCTTGAAGCTGTTTAGCGGTGGCCGTCAAGAGAGTTTCGAGTGTTTCCACCTATATTTTGGACGAGAGCCGCTCGGCACGATGTTGCATGAATTGCATGAAGCCTCCGAACATTCCATCGTTCATCATTTGGTCGGTGTTGTTGTTTGCATGAGGATTGTCGCCTTCGATGCACATTATCACGATTATTGATGCGTGGAGACTCAACGGTCTCCTGGGCTCCATTGCTATTCTCAACATTCTCGGATGTCATTTTCAAATACTGCCACAAAACAAGAGTTAATTAACATGCAACATATTATCCCTACACTCTGACTAACCAATTAAATACCAAATAAACTTAGGTAGGTCATACTAGCGAAGGAATTCCCCGTCTCTCCCCTCCTAGTTCTAGTCTCACATCTTAGCCAGGGATCATATCCCTAAGCTTTGATACCAACTGTGATGCCCCCAAAATAGGTATACATCACCCATCTTGAGTCGCCAAATACATGGTACAAACTTTAAATACAAACTTCTTTGATACAGTAAGATAAAACGTAGTTGAGAGTTTCAACACGGACAATGTCTCGTAGAGAGTATACAAACTCAAATAAAGTCCTCATTATAATTATTATCACACTATTTCACATAATAGTGAGGACTATTATATCCATCTATCTGGGCCATCACTCCGTTCCCCGACTCGTCCCAGCTATATTCTCATTTCCTGAAGAAAACAGTGAAAGAAAGGGTGAGCTCAACTAGCCCGATGAAGAAATATTATGACTAAGATAATGCGAATAATTTATCGTTAGCCTTCAACAAATGTTAAAGCGATAAAATATAACCAACATCAAGTTTTAGCTGCGGTGAGAACAAGCAATCCATTAGAAGAGTCAATTAAAGAATAAAATCTACTATCTTCTATGATTTAAAAGGTTTTCATCACTTTTATCATCGAGACTCGACAATAAATAAACCACATCATCCCCGCACTTTTCTGACGAGGATATTCATTAGTATCCACAACAATAAATTATCCATGCTCTACGGGCGAGGATATTCGTGTATTCATCAATGGTCATGATCATGCCAACAACTTGTCCATCAATGCACTACTGACGATGAGGACTTTTACCACATTATTTGTAACATTACGGTCATGATTATCTTAGAATAATCCACTGGTCATAATCATACCAAGTCCATCTATGCACTACAAGCCACATATGACTTTCAACATATTATAAACATGAGGATGATGACAATGATGTAAGAATTCAATAAAACAAGTTCAAGAATGCTCATAAGAATATTTCCATGAAAAGATACTAGATGAAGCGCAAATATCAAGGATATTCCACTAATTTCATGGAGTATAGAAGCCAAAACTTTAACCGATTGAGTATAATAGAATATATGAAACTGTAAATGGATTTTCGCCCGCCATGCGGTAATCCACGTAGACAGATCATTTCCACAATTTAATAAGGAATGAATACGAAGGATCATTCACCATGCATGTGGTAGTCCACATAGAGAGGTTATTCCAATAGAATAATAAAGAATGGAATCAGGTCATGCGTAATCCGCACAGACAGGATATTCCAACAGAATAATAAAGAAGGAAACCAGGTCATGCTTAATCCGCACATACAGGATATTCCATCAGAATAATAAAGAAGGGAACCAGGTCATGCGTAATCGCACAGACAGGATATTCTAACAGAATAATAAAGAATGGAATAACAACAGAATTCAACAGACATGCGATTGACCGCACAAACAGGTTATTCTAACAGAATAATAAAGAATGAAATAACAGAAGAATTTCACCATGTATGCGGTACTTCACATAGATAGGTTATTTCAACATAATAATAAAGAATGAAATAACAACCCTTACTAGTATTGAAAGAAAATAACTCCATGAATACGAAGGAATAATATCCATTATCTCAAAAGAAGACTGAATACTGGAATAGTGAGGTAACAGACTTCTCTTCTACTTTCTCTCTATAATAATTGCTCTATAGCTTTAGTTAATTGGTGAGAAATGAAGGAAGAATGAGCTTCTATTTATAGGAAAATATAGTTTTGATAATTGCATGTTTTGGGACTCGAAATATTACAGTATAATACCTTCCTCTTTTTCTTAATTTTTAATTTAGTCCTGCAAGTATTATCAAACTTGCACCACCTCCCCTAATAGTAAATAATGTGAATCAATAGTAAATCATGTGAATCAATAGTTCTAGACATGTGAAAATACGAATTACAGTATAGTACCTCCATTTATACCTCTATTTTTAACTTAGTCATGCAAGTATTATCAATCTTGCACCACCACCCCTAATAGTACAAGAATGTGAATCAATAGTACACACATTTGAACAAATAGTTATAATCATGAGAAATAATAGCTATTAATTGCTCATTTATCCGATTAATTACCCGATTGGTCAATATAACCTCCAGACATTCATTATTATCGAAATAGATGTCGATTTCCATTAACACTAATAATCCCAACACAATGGAAATATCAAATTCATCTTTAATCAACACGAACTTATTCATCATTAATATTATAACTCACAATATTTAGCAAACGGATCATTCATCGGAAAGAAGGGCTTTTCGATAAGGATTTCTCCTTATGATAGCGCTTGATTAGGTGACCAAACCTCTCCTTGTGAACTTTCTAGACATTGTCAATATTGCAATTAATAATATGAATAACTTTGTCGTCTCAATTATTGATTTAATAATATAAAATATTATGCGAGATGATCTTTGTGACAATAATTGAATCAATAATATGAGAGATATGATGCAAACAATTCTTTGTAGCAATAATTGAGTATAACCCGAGTGACTTATCACGTAAGCATTAATAATCAATCTGGTGTATGCTACTATGCGACACGACGTATTCTTGTACTTTTACCACCGGGTAGTTCAACGGTTTAACGGTAAAACTTTCGTAGTTATTTTTATAAAAGATAATTACGTCGTTTTCTAACTACGACAATACTTTCGTTGTGGGGTCCACCAATGATTATGCCGTCGTACGAATATTCCCTGTTAAAACGAATATTCCCCGACCAATCGAATATTATATAACCACTTGCTTACTTTGCAAAACTTGTAAATAATACCCACAACTATAACATTATATCATATCCACACCATAATATTCAAAAATATATTTCGAGAAAATTTAATCTTTATTTATAAAAGTTGGGGTCACCATTAAATGATAATTTGATGAAACGAATAATAATTTCTTACCATAATATAGAGTATGAAAGAAAATGATATTCCTTACGAGTATAAAAAATAATATCCTTTACTATATTATGAAAAAGTGATACCCCTTACCTTAGCATGTGACTTGATTCTACTTTTTATATAAAATTGATAAACTTAAACAATGCTTGCATTCCGTATCCACACTTGGAGTAACCTTACACTCAAAAGAAATACTCATAATATTGTAATAAAAGAATTTTATATTTTTAGTGTAGTGATGGTGTGTTTTGTTTCTCATCTAAGCAATCTATTTATACTGAAAATTGAGGAGACAACTAGTACACCCCTTTTGACATAATAACCAAATGAGGTATATAAAAATGTTGGTAGTGGAATTTGTGGGCACACAGAGAAAATTAAACCAAATTGTACACGTTTTAACAATAATTGAGTTGTGGTCCAGATTACTTTAGGAAAAGTAGAGTGTTGACAAGTCCTGTCAGACTTACTTTTATAAAAAGAAAATAATTGAACAAACATCTGCATATCATACTTATCTTTAATCAACACCCTTTTCAATCTTTAAACCATTGTTCACAATTATTAACATAGACTCATAATACTGCCAACTTATCTAATTGTATCATATCAAATAATATGAGTTACTGTGCAATAACTACTGTGGCAATTATTGAATGAAATATTGAGTGACTTCTTACGTAAGCATCAATAATCAGAGATACATTGCAATACCGTGTGCTACTGTGCAATATCGCGTACCACAATGGAACAACGCATATTACTGTACTTTTATCACTGGGTATTTCAACAATTTAACGGTAAAAGTCTTGCCATTATTTTTATAAAAAGGTTATTTTTTTGGCTTTCTATATCCGATAATTATTCTGTTGTGGGGTCTACCACTGATTGTGTCGTCGTACGAATATTCCTCGACAAAAGGAATATTCCCAGACTAGATGAATATTCTATGACAACTTGCTTATTTTTTAAAATTTGTACATATCACCCATAACTATAACATTTATTAAATTATCACCTTACTATTTAGAATAATATTTATAAGAAAAATTGAATACTTTTATTTTATAAAATTTGGGGTCTTACAATCTCCCCTTCTTAAGAAATTTTGTCCCCGAAATTTACGTACCTGGTAGTTCTAAGAGTTGAGAATACCTTGCTTTCATTTTAGATTCTATCTTCTCGGTCATTTTTTCTGTATTATGATTTCTCTATTGCTCATCTCTTGGATTTCAGATATCATTCCAGAATACAGCTTTAAAACAAAGGTTAATTGACATATAACAATTTATCAACTTATTAAGAAAGAAAATTTAGCTTAGGTAGGACACACACTAGCGAAGGATATTACTCGTCTCTCCCCTCCTAGTTCTAGTCTCAGATCTCCGCCATAGATCATATCCCTAAGCTATGATACCAAATGTGATACCCCCAAAATAGGTCCACACAACCCATTTTGAGTGGCTAAAAACAACACTACTAACGTGAACTTTACTATTACAATTATTGAACTGTCGTGCAAAATACGACGGCACATATACTGTGAGTTTCAATACAAATATTGTAACGTATATAATAAGACAATATTCATACTCAAATTATTACAATGCCATATAAAGTAGAGAAACAAATATTTCTAGTCCTCAAAGGAACACGAGAAGATTTTTGTCCTCATTCTAATAGGGTGCATTTTTTATTCTTCAAAATTAGGGTTCACATCACCCTATTTGGTTCACAAAAATCAACTATTAAATGACGTATAAAATACGACACACACATTTTAAGTTCTCAGTACAATTATTATGTCACACTGTTCTATAACTTGATGAGGATTGCGACTAATTCGAAACACCACTTTATACCCATGTTCTCTCTGCTAGTCTCAACTACACTTTTATTATCTGAAAGGAATTATGAAGCAAAAGGGTGAACACAATTAGCCTAGTAAAAAAATATCATGACTAAAATAATTAAATTATCAATAATCTTCATTAGTAATAAATCAGATATTTAGAAGGTATGGTAGATGATAAATTTTTTACCATAATTGCAACGGAATCAACAATCCATTAGAAGAGTTAAGTAGAACATAATGTATACTATCTTCTCCAAATTAAAAATCCGTCATCAATATTTTATTCCTGTAACACCAATCCAAAGTAATTCGTTGTACCTAAGATAAAGAAAACTTTCACCACATGCCTTTACCTGAAACACCAAAGATTATGATTATACCAATTCACAGTTCATGTTTATATTATGCCATTAAATTCATCTTTGCACTCCGGGCCAAAGATATTCAATTGTAACACCAATGGTCATGCCAATTAACAGTCCATCTTTTTACTACGGGCCAAAGACATACAACTGTAAAACTAATACTCAACAGTCCATCTTTCTACTTCGGGCCAAAGACATACAACTGTAAAACCAATAATCAACAGTCCATCTTTGCACTACGGGTCAAAGTCATACAACTGTAACACCAATGGTCATGATTATACCAATACACAATTTCGGTCATGATTATACCAATACATAATTTGTGGTTATAATCATACCAATCAACAGTTCATATTTGCACAATGGGCCAAAGATAACTTTCCAACAAAAATTTAAGTATAAGGATGATGACAATGATATATACAATGAATGGTCAGAAATAATCAAAATAATAAAATAAAATAGATCTTAGTGATTTTTAACTTATTTATCTAGAGTCCAAATTGCCAACATGAAATCCAAAAAATCGATTAGAATTCTTGATAGAATATAAAGTTCAATGAAATATAAAATTCTCAGCTAAAATATAATAACTTAAAACTGAATACAAAGATTCAGGTCAAGATATTAGACGAAGCACAAACTATTAAGGATATTCTAATCAATTCAAGACTTTTCACCATTAAATGATAAGTTGAAGAAACGAATAATAATTTCTTACCATAATATAGAGTATGAAAGAAAATGATATTCCTTACGAGTATAAAAAATAATATCCTTTACCATATTATGAAAAAGTGATACCCCTTACCTTAGCATGTGACTTGATTCTGCTTTCTATATAAAATTGATCAACTTAAACAATGCTTGCATTCCTTATCCACACTTGGAGTAACCTTACACTCAAAAGAAATACTCATAATATTGTAATAAAAGAATTTTATATTTTTAGTGTAGTGATGGTGTGTTTTGTTTCTCATCTAAGTAATCTATTTATACTGAAAATTGAGGAGACAACTAGCACACCCCTTTTGACAAAATAACCAAATGAGGTATATAAAAATGTTGGTAGTGGAATTTGTGGTCACACAAAGAAAATTAAACCAACTTGTACACGTTTTAACAATAATTGAGTTATGGTCCAGATTACTTTAGGAAAAGTAGAGTGTCGGCAAGTCCTATCAGACTTACTTTTGTAAAAAGAAAATAATTGAACAAACATCTGCATATCATACTTATCTTTAATCAAAACTCTTTTCAATCTTTAAACCATTATTCACAATTATTAACATAGACTCACAATACTGCTAACTAGTCTAATTATATCATATCAAATAATATGAGTTATTGTGCAATAACTACTGTGGCAATTATTAAATGAAATACTGAGTGACTTCTTACGTAATCATCAATAATCAGAGATACAGTGCAATACCGCGTGCTAATGTGCAATACCGCGTACCATAATGGAACAACGCGTATTACTATAATTTTATCACTGAATATTTCAACAGTTTAACAGTAAAAGTCTTGTCGTTACTGTTATAAAAAGGTTATTTTTGTGGCTTTCTATATTCGACAATTATTCTGTTGTGGGGTCTACCAATGATTGTGTCGTCGTACGAATATTCCTCGACAAAAAGAATATTTCCAGACCAGACGAATATTCTATGACAACTTGCTTGTTTTTTAAAATTTGCACATATCACCCATAACTATAACATTTATTAAATTATCACCTTACTATTTAGAATAATATTTATAAGAAAAATTGAATACTTTTATTTCATAAAATTTGGGGTCTTACAATCTTCCCTCCTTATGAAATTTCATCCTCGAAATTTACGTACCTGGTAGTTAGAAGCGTTGAGAATACCTTGCTTTCATTTTAGATTCTATCTTCTCGGTCATTTTTTCTGTATTATGATTTCTCCATTGCTCATCTCTTGAATTTCAGATATCATTCCAGAATACAGCTTTAAAACAAAGGTTAATTGACATATAACAATTTGTCAACTTATTAAGAAAGAAAATTCAGTTTAGGTAGGACACACACTAGCGAAGGATATTACTCGTCTCTCCCCTCCTAGTTCTAGTCTCAGATCTCCGCCAGAGATCATATCCCTAAGCTATGATACCAAATGTGATGCCCCCAAAATAGGTCCACACAACCCATTTTGAGTCGCTAAAAACAACACTGCTAACGCGAACTTTACTATTACAATTATTGAACCGTAAGTAAATAAAATCGACTGACACATATACTGTGAGTTTCAATACAAATATTGTAATGTATAAAATAAGGCAATATTCATACTCAAAGTATTACAATGCCATATAAAGTAGAGCAACAAATATTCAAGTCCTCAAAAGAACACGAGAATATTTTTTCCTCATTCTAATTGGGTGCATTTTTTACACTTCCAAATTAGGGTTCACATCACCCTATTTGGTTCATTAAAATGAACTATTAAATGACGTATAAAATACGACACACACATTTTAAGTTCTCAGTACAAATATTATGTCACAATGTTCTATAACTTGATGAGGATTGCGACTAATTACACCACTGTATACCCATGTTCTCTCTGCTAGTCTCAACTACACTTTTATTATCTGAAAAGAATTTTGAAGCAAAAGGGTGAACACAATTAGCCTAGTAAAAAAATATCATAACTAAGATAATTAAATTATCAATAATCTTCAATAGTAATAAATCAGATATTTAGAAGGTATGGTAGATGATAAAATTTTTACCCATAATTGCAGCGGAATCAACAATCCATTAGAAGAGTTAAGTAGAACATAATGTATACTATCTTCTCCAAATTAAAAATCTGTCATCAATATTTTATTCCAGTAACACCAATCCAAAGTTCTTCGTTGTACCTAAGACAAAAAAAACTTTCACCACATGTTTTTACCTGAAACACCAAAGATCATGGTTATACCAAATCACAGTTCATGTTTATATTATGCCATTAAATTCATCTTTGCACTCCAGGCCAAAGATATTCAATTGTAACACCAATGGTCATGCCAATTAATAGTCCATATTTTTACTACAGGCCAAAGACATACAACTGTAAAATCAATACTCAACAGTCCATCTTTCCACTTCGGGCCAAAGATATACAACTGTAAAACCAATAATCAACAGTCCATCTTTGCACTACGGGCCAAAGACATACAACTGTAACACTATTGGTCATGATTATACCAATACACAATTTTGATCATGATTATACCAATACACAATTTCTGGTCATAATCATACCAATCAATAGTTCATATTTACACAATGGGCCAAAGATAACTTTTCAACACAAATTTAAGTATGAGCATGATGACAATGATATATACAATGAATGGTCAGAAATAATCAAAATAATATAATAAAATAGATCTTAGTGATTTTAAACTTAATTATCCAGAGTCCAAATTGCCAACATGAAGTCCAAAAAATCGATTAAAATTCTTGATAGAATATAAAGTTCAATGAAATGTAAAGTTCTCAGCTCAAATATAATAACTTAAAACTGAATAGAAAGATTCAGGTCAAGATATTAGATGAAGCACAACCTATTAAGGATATTCTAATCAATTCAGGACTTTTCAGCATTAAATGATAAGTTGAATAAACGAATAATAATTTCTTACCATAATATGGAGTATGAAAGAAAATGATATTCCTTACGAGTATAGAAAATAATATCCTTTACCATATTATGAAAAAGTGATACCCCTTACCTTAGCATGTGACTTGATTCTGCTTTCTATATGAAATTGATCAACTTAAACAATGCTTGCATTCTCTATCCACACTTGGAGTAACCTTACACTCAAAAGAAATACTCACAATATATTGTAATAAAAGAATTTTATATTTTTAGTGTAGTGATGGTGTGTTTTGTTTCTCATCTAAGCAATATATTTATACTGAAAATTGAGGAGACAACTAGCACACCCCTTTTGATAAAATAACCAAATGAGGTATATAATAATGTTGGTAATGGAATTTGTGGTCACATAGAGAAAATTTAACCAACTTGTACACGTTTTAACAGTAATTGAGTTGTGGTCCAGATTACTTTAGGAAAAGTAGAGTGTCGGCAAGTCCTGTCAGACTTATTTTTGTAAAAAGAAAATAATTGAACAAACATCTGCATATCATACTTTTCTTTAATCAATACCCTTTTCAATCTTTAAACCATTATTCACAATTATTAACATAGACTCACAATACTGCCAACTTATCTAATTATATCATATCAAATAATATGAGTTACCGTGCAATAACTACTGTGACAATTATTGAATAAAATACTAAGTGACTTCTTATGTAAGCATCAATAATCAGAGATACAGTGCAATACCGTCTGCTACTGTGCAATGTCGCGTACAACAATGGAACAACGCGTATTACTGTAATTTTATCACTGGGTATTTCAACAATTTAACGGTAAAAGTCTTGCCGTTATTTTTATAAAAAGGTTATTTTTGTGGCTTTCTATATCCGATAATTATTCTGTTGTGGGGTCTACTAATAATTGTGTCGTCGTACGAATATTCCCCGATAAAAAGAATATTTCCAGACCAGACGAATATTCTATGACAACTTGCTTATTTTTTAAATTTTGCACATATCACCCGTAACTGTAACATTTATTAAATTATCACCTTACAATTTAGAATAATATTTATAAGAAAATTTGAATACTTTTATTTCATAAAATTTGGGATCTTACAATCTCCACTCCTTATGAAATTTCTTCCCCAAAATTTACGTACATGGTAGTTCGAAGAGTTGAGAATACCTTGCTTTCATTTTAGATTCTATCTTCTCGGTCATTTTTTTTGTATTATAATTTCTCCATTGCTCATCTCTTGGATTTCAAATATTATTCCAGAATATAGCTTCAAAACAAAGGTTAATTGTCATATAATAATTTGTCAACTTATTAAGAAATAAAATTCAGCTTAGGTAGGACACACACTAGCGAAGGATATTACTCGTCTCTCCCCTCCTAGTTCTAGTCTTAGATCTCCGCCAGAGATCTTATCCCTAAGCTATGATACCAAATGTGATACCCCCAAAATAGGTCCACACAACCCATTTTGAGTCGCTAAAAACAACACTGCTAAAGCGAACTTTACTATTACAATTATTGAACCGTCGTATAAAATACGACGACACATATACTGTGAGTTTCAATACAAATATTGTAATGTATAAAATAAGGCAATATTCATACTCAAAGTATTACAATGCCATATAAAATAGAGCAACAAATATTTCAAGTCCTCAAAAGAACACGAGAATATTTTTGTCCTCATTCTAATTGGGTGCATTTTTTACACTTCCAAATTAGGGTTCACATCACCCTATATGGTTCATTAAAATCAACTATTAAATGACGTATAAAATACGACACACACATTTTAAGTTCTCATTACAATTATTATATCACACTGTTCTATAACTTGATGAGGATTGCGACTAATTCGAAACACCACTTTATTCCCATGTTCTCTCTGCTAGTCTCAACTACACTTTTATTAATTGAAAGGAATTGTGAAGAAAAAGGGTGAACACAATTAACCTAGTAAAGAAATATCATGACTAAGATAATTAAATTATAAATATTCTTCATTAGTAATAAATCAGATATTTAGAAAGTATGGTAGATGATAAAAGTTTTTAACCATAATTACAGCGGAATCAACAATCCATTAGAAGAGTTAAGTAGAACATAATGTATACTATCTTCTCCAAATTAAAAATCCGTCATTAATATTTTATTCCTATAACACTAATCCAAAGTTCTTTGTTGTACCCAAGACAAAGAAAACTTTCACCACCTATCTTTACCTGAAACACCAAATATCATGGTTATTCCAATTCACAGTTCATGTTTATAATTATGCCATTAAATTTATCTTTGTACTCCGGGCCAAAGATATTCAATTGTAACACCAATGGTTATTCCAATTATCAGTCCATCTTTGTACTACGGGCCAAAGATATACAACTGTAAAACCAATAATCAACAGTCCATCTTTCCACTTTGGGCCAAAGACATATACAACTGTAAAACCAATAATCAACAGTCCATCTTTGCACTATGGGCCAAAGACATACAACTGTAACACCAATGGTCATGATTATACCAATACACAATTTCGGTCATGATTATACCAATACACAATTCCTGATCATAATCATACCAATCAACAGTTCATATTTGCACAACGGGCCAAAGATAACTTTCCAATAAAAATTTAAGTTTGAGGATGACGACAATGATATATACAATAAAAGGTCAGAAATAATCAGAATAATAAAATAAAATAGATCTTAGTGATTTTCAACTTAATTATTCAGAGTCCAAATTGCCAATATGATAAGTTAACGAAACGAATAATAATTTCTTACCATAATATGGAGTATGAAAGAAAATGATATTCCTTATGAGTATAGAAAATAATATCATTTACCATATTATCAAAACGTGATACCCCTTACCTGCATGTGACTTGATTCTGCTTTCTATTAAATTGATCAACTTAAATAATTTTTGCATTTCTTATCTACACTTGGAGTAACCTTACACTCAACAAAAATACTCAAAATATTATACTCACAATATTGTAGTAAAAGAATTTTATTTTTTTTAATTTAGTGATGGTGTGTTTTTTTTCTCATTTAAGCAATCTATTTATACTGAAAATTGAGGAGACAACTAGCACACCCCTTTTGACAAAATAACCAAATGAGGGATATAAAAATGTTGATAATGGAATTTGTGGTCCCACAGAGAAAAGTAAACTAGCTTGTACACGTTTTAATAATTGTGAATAATGACACGTTGACACGTTAACAATTTCATAATTGAGTTGTGGTCCGGACTACTTTAGGAAAAGTAGAGTGTCGGCAAGTCCTGCCATACTTACTTTTGTAAAAAACAATAATTGAAAACACATTTTCATATCATATTTATCTTTAATTAACACCCTTTTCAATCTTTGAACCATTATTCATAATTATTAACATAGACTGACAATACTGCCAACGGGTCTAATTATATTATATCAAATAATATGAGTTATTGTGTAATAACTAATGGCAATTATTGAATGAAATACTGAGTGACTTTTTACGTAAACATCAATAATCAGAGATACTGTGTTATACTGTGACGCCCCCAAAATAGGTATACATAACCCATCTTGAGTCGCCAAATACATGGTACAAAATTTAAATACAAACTTCTTTGATCTGATGAAGACAAAGCGTGGTTGAGAGTTTCAAACGGACTGATGTCTCGTAGAGAGTATATAAACTCAAATAAAGTCCTCATTACAATTATTATCACACTATTTCACATAATAGTGAGGACTACTATATCCATCTATCTGGACCATCACTTCGTTCCCCGACTCGTCCCAGCTATATTCTCATTTCCTGAAGAGAACAATGAAAGAAAGGGTGAGCTCAACTAGCCCAGTAAGAAATATTATGACTAAGATAATGCAGAATAATATATCGTTAGCCTTCAACAGTGTTAAACTGATAAAATATAACCAACATCAAGTTTAACTGTAGCGGAACAAGCAATCCATTAGAAGAGTCAAGTAGAGAATAAAATCTACTATCTTCTATGATTTAAAAGGTTTTCATCACTTTTATATTTGAGACTCGACAATAAATAAACCACATCATCCACGCACTCTACCGAGGATATTCATTAGTATCACGACCACAAATTATCCATGCTCTAAAGGCCAAGGATATTCATGTATTCATCAATAGTCATGATCATGCCAACAACTGTCCATCAATGTACTACGGCCAATGAGGACTTTTACCATATTATTTGTAACATTACGGTCATGATTATACCGAATAATCCCTGGTCATAATCATACCAAGTCCATCTATGCACTACAGACCACAGATGACTTTCAATATATTATAAACATGAGGATGATGACAAAGATATCAGAATTCAATTAAACAAGTTCAAGAATGCTCAGAAGAATATTTTCATGAAAAGATACTGGATGAAGTGCAAATATCAAGGATATTCCACTAATTTCAAGGAGTATAGAAACCAAAACTTTAACCGACTGAGTATAATAGAATATATGAAACTGTAAATGGATTTTCACCCGCCATGCGATAATCCACGTAGACAAATCATTTTCACAATTTAATAAGGAATGAATACGAAGGATCATTCACCATGCATATGCTAGTCCACATAGACAGGTTATTCCAATAGAATAATAAAGAATGGAACCAGGTCATGCATAATCCGCACAGACAGGATATTCCAACAGAATAATAAATAAGGGAACCAGGTCATGCGTAATCCGCACAGACAGGATATTCCAATAGAATAATAAAAAAGGAAACCAGGTCATGCGTAATCTGAACAGACAGGATATTCCAATAGAATAATAAAGAATGGAATAACAACAGAATTCACTAGGCATGCGATAAACCGCACAGACAGGTTATTCCAACAGAATAATAAAGAATGGAATAACAAAAGAATTTCACCATGTATGCGGTACTTCCCATAGGCAGGTTATTCCAACATAATAATAAAGAATGGAATAACAACCCTTACGAGTATTGAAAGAAAATAACTCCATGAATATGAAGGAATAATACCCCTTACCTCAAAAGAAGACTGGATACTAGAATAGTGAGATAACATACTTCTCTTCTTCTTTCTCTCTATAATTTTTCTCTATAATAATTGTTCTATAGCTTTAGTGAATTGGCAAGAAATGAATGAAGAATGAGCTTCTATTTATAGAAAAATATAGTTTTGATAATTACACGTTTTGGGGCTCGAAATATTACAATATAATACATTCCTCTTTTTCTTCATTTTTAATTTAGTCCTGTAAGTATTATCAAACTTACACCACCTCCCCTAATAGTAAATAATGTGAATCAATAATAAATCATGTGAATCAATAGTTCTAGACATGTGAAAAATACGAATTATAGTATAGTACCTCTATCTATACCTCCATTTTTAACTTAGTCATGCAAGTATTATAAATCTTGCACCACCACCCCTAATAGTACAAGAATTTGAATCAATAGTACACAAATGTGAACAAATAGTTATAATCATATGAAATAATAGCAAATACTTGCTCATTTATCCGATTAATTACCCGATTGGTTAATATAACCTCCAGACATCCATTATTATCGAAATAGATGTCGATTTCCATTAACACTAATAATCCCAACACAATGGAAATATCAAATTCATCTTTAATCAACACAAACTTATTCATCATTAATATTATAACTCACAATATTTAACAACCAGATCATTTTCAGGAAAGAGGGGGCTTTCCGATAAGGATTTTTCCCTATTGGCGCGCAATTAGGTGACCAAACCTCTCCTTGACAGAACTTTTTAGACATTGTCAATATTACAATTAATAATATGAATAACTTTTTCGTCTCAATTATTGATTTAATAATATAAAAAATTATACAGATATTACTGTGACAATAATTGAATCAACAATATGAGAGATATGATGCAGCAATTACTGTAGCAATAATTGAGTATAACTGAGTGACTTCTCACGTAAGCATCAATAATCAATCTGGTGTGCTACTATGCAACCACGCGTGCCAGACTTCGTACTTTTTACCATAGGGTAGTTCAACAGTTTAACGGTAAAACTTTCGCTGTTATTTTTATAAAAAGATAGCTCTGTCATTTTCTAACTACGACAATACTTTCGTTGTGGGGTCCACCAATGATTGTGCCATCATACGAATATTCCCCGACCAATCGAATATTATATAACCACTTGCTTACTTAGTAAAACTTGTAAATAATACCCACAACTATAAAATTATATCATATCCACACCATAATATTCAAAAATATATTTCGAGAAAATTTAATCTTTATTTATAAAAGTTGGGGTATTACAACCTCCCCTTCTTATGAAATTTCATCCTCGAAATTAGGGTGTGTACCTGGTATGTCGAAGAGGTGAGGATACCTTGACTTCATTTCAGATTCTAACTCCCACGTCATTTCCTCAACATTGTGGTTTCTCCACAAAACTTTGACTTGAGGTATAACCTTGGAGCGTAGAATATGATCCTTCTTATCCAAGATTTTAACAGGTAATTCTTCATACGTTAAATCTTCCTCTATCTCGTCTGGTTCTAATTTAATAATGTGGTTCGGGTCTTTCACATATTTACATAACATAGATATATGAAAAACGTTATGAACACGAGACATACTTGGCGGTAAGGCGAGTCTATAGGCCACAGTTCCTACTCGATCGAGGATTAAAAATGGGCCAATGAATCGAGGATTAAGCTTTCCTCTCTTTCCAAATCTTGTAACTCCTTTCCATGGAGCAACACGTAACAACATATGATCTCCAATATTGAATTCCACGTCCTTTCGATGAAGATTAACATAACTCCTTTGTCTATCTTGAGTGGTTTTTATACGTTGTCGGATCGTTTGAATCTTTTCTGTAGTCATACGTACCAAATCCGGTCCTAACAAAGTTGCTTCACCCACCTCATCCCAACATACTGGAGAACGCCACTTTCTTCCATACAACGCCTCAAAATGGAGCCATGCCAATACTTGCTTGATAACTATTGTTGTAGGAAAACTCCACCAATGGTAAGAACTTGTCCCAACTTTCCTTGAAGTCGAGGACACGAGTCTTAATAAATCTTCAAGAGTTTGAATAGTCCTTTCCGATCGCTTGCTTGGTTTGAGGATGATATCTTGCGAACTAAATCGTAAATCGTGCCCATAGCTTTTTGCAAACTAACCCAAAATCTTGAATTGAATCTTGGGTCTCGATCGGAAACTATGGATCTTTGGCATACCATGCAATCTTACAATCTCGTTTATGTACATACTAGCAAAGGCGTTCAAGTGTATAAGTTTCTCTTATCGGTAAGAAATGAAGCGGACTTGGTCGATCTATCAACAATGACCCAAATTGCATCTATGCCTTGAGAAACCTTGGGAAGACCCGATGCTTGAAATCCATGGTAATGTGCTCCCACTTCCATTCTAGAATTTCAAGTGGTTGCAATGGACCTTTTGGCACTTGATGCTTCGCCTTGACTCGTTGACAAGTTAGACACCTTAAGATAAACCCCGATATCTCTCTCTTCATATTACTCCACCAAAATGTATGTCGAAGATCACGATACATTTTGGTACTCCCAGGATGGATTGCAAACGGTGTGTTGTGCGCCTTCATCATTATTTTATACTTTAAGTCAGAATCGTTAGGAACACAAAGTCTAGAGTTGACTCGAAGTATTCCTTCTTCATCGATTCTTGCTTCCGAAATAACACCTTCTTGCACTTTCTTCCTCATACGCGTCAGCTCCAGGTCTGTAGCTTGAGCAGCTTTAACTTTATCAATTAAAGTCGGTTCCACTCGTATATTCGCCATCATCACATGGGTCCCTGGAGTATTTAATTCTATTTCCATCCTTTCCAAGTTATACAAAATGGGCCTTTACGTTGACAATATTGCACTCGTGCCCGCATATGATCTTCTACTCAATGCGTCAGCTACTACGTTCGCTTTTTCAGGATGGTATTGGATGGTATGATCATAATCTTTCAACAACTAAAGCCATCGTCGTTGCCACATGTTGAGTTCCTTTTGAGTGAAGAAATATTTGAGCCTTTTTATGATCCGTATAGATCTCCACCTTTTCTCCATACGGTAATGCCTCCAAATCTTAAGCTTAAGCGAGCATTTGCTTGACTCTAGATCATGAGTAGGATAATTCCTCTCATATTCTTTGAGTTGTCGTGAGGCATAAAGGCTATGACTTTTCTATGTTGCATGAGAACACATCCTAACCCTTTTCCGAAGCATCACTGTAGATGACAAATCCCTCCGAGCCAGATGGTATTGTCGAGCAGTCTTTGAAATAAGCCTCCTCTTGAGTTCTTGAAAACTCTTCTCACATTCCTCGCTTCAACCAAATTTTGTATCTTTAAAAGTCGGTAGCCGAGTTAATGGAGTAGCGATTCGTGAAAACCCTTCTATGAATCTCCGATAATAACTAGCTAAATTTGAGAAAGCTCGTACTTGATCACTGACTTGGGTTTCTCCCAGCTTTGAATTGCTTCAA
The DNA here is from genome assembly GCA_020205615.1 of Panax quinquefolius. NCBI lineage: Eukaryota > Viridiplantae > Streptophyta > Magnoliopsida > Apiales > Araliaceae > Panax > Panax quinquefolius. The sequence goes on along the minus strand of CM035172.1, from coordinate 125,425,818 downwards.
TCTTTGCCGGGTCAACAGATATTCCATGATTTGATATTACGTGCCCAAGGAATGCAACTTTCTCAAGCCAAAACTTGCATTTCTTCAACTTGGTATATAGCTTGTTTTCTTGAATCTTTTGGAGTACCAACCTCAAGTGTTGCTCATGGTCTTCACGGGTTTTGGAGTATATGAGGATGTCATCAATAAAGGCGACCACAAAGTGATCCAAATATTCTTTGAATACTCGGTTCATCATGTCCATGAAGGTAGGAGGAGCATTAGTCGATCAAAGACATGACTAAGAATTCATAATGTCCGTCTGGGAGTTTCGAAAGCGGTCTTTGGAATTTCATCGGTTTAATCTTCAATGATGATATCCGGAATGAAATCGATCTTTGAAAAGAATTTGGCTCCTTGCAACTGGTGGTCTAATAGGTCATCGATGCGAGACAGCGGGTACCTATTTTTGATGGTGACATGATTGACTCCAGATAATCAATACAAAATCGCATACTTCCATCTTTCTTCTTCACGAATAGAACATGAGCACCCTAAGGAGGCGTCTTAGAGCGAATGAAAGCCGATGTCTAACAATTCATGTAGTTGGGTTTTAACTCACGAAGTTGATAGGAAACATTCGATATGGGGCTTTGGAAATGGGTTTTGTACAAGGTTCAATGTCGATACCAAACTCGATTTCACACTCGGGGTAGGCCAGGAAGTTCTTTGGGGAATACGTCAGGGAATTTAAAACAATAGAAATATCATTCAAATTTGACGTATTTTTGTTTAAATCATGACATGAGCTAAGAAAGCTTGACATTCGTTTTTGAATAAGCGAATAGCTTTATGGCTTGAGATATACGTGATTGATTTTAATGGTTTGGTCGCTTGAATTCGCATAATAGGTTGGTTAGGAATATGAAAGCTAACAACCTTATGAAAATAATCGATTTTAGCATGATGAGTAGTTAACCAATCAATCCCTAGAATCACGTCAAATGCAAGTATTTTCAAAGAAATAAGATCGACAGGTAATGAGAGGGTACCGATTTGAATCAAACAAGACTTATATACAGTGGATGTAATGAAGGTTTCTCCCAACGAAGTTTCAATAGATAAGTCGAAAGTCTAACTTCTCGGTCAAATTTAAGCGTTGAGCATTGAAATAGGAGAAATAAAAGAATGGGTAGAAACAGGTATCAAATAAGGTATAGACTTCACTAGCGTTTATGATAAGCTTACCCGTGATGACCTCGTTCGGGTTCCTTGCTTTCTGGGAGGTCACAACAAACGCTCTCCCTTGAACTATCGACTTTGACTTTTTTGGGACGGACTTTGGTGCCTCCGTCCCATCTGGACTTGTCTTCGGTGCCCGACAAAATCGAGCTAGGTGACCTTCTCTTCCATAATTATAACACGCTTTGGACGACATCGCACAGTTTGGACTGATGTGTTCCTCCCCTCCGCATTTGAAACATATGATATGTGGTCGTTCTCCTTCCTTAACAACGGGTGTTGGTGCTGACGTCTTTCCATCATTGTTGAATCTCCTCTTCTTGAAATGTCCACTCTTATTATCTTGGCCATGATTACCATCGAAGTGGTTACCATTTACGGCATGTTGATTTCCTCACGTTTGTTGTCACCGCCGATGGTTGCTACCCTTTGGTATTATCATTTTCTTTTTGCTTTCTCTTGGTTGGGTTAACTTTCGTTATCGTGCTCAATAAGCGAGCCCTATTTACAACATCTGAATACAAACCACGGTTTATGAGAAATTAGATATTGGCGTATCTCGGGTTTAAACCTCTTAGAAACATCGCGTCATTCTCTCCTCATTATCAACTAAGTGAGGCGAAGCCGGGACAACTCGGCTAACTTAACCCGTCTTTGCGACGACACGATCATAATGTTACGCTCCAACTTGATGAACTCTACCTCTTTCGTGTGACGAATGCTTTCGGGAAAGTACTTGTCGTTGAATAGTTCTTAGAACTTCTCCCAAGACATCTTTGATGCGGCGAGGTTGAGTACACTTTCTGGATTCCCCCGATGTCTGCCTCTCCTCGCAACATAAAGGTTGCGAAAGGAAACTTTGCTCCTTGGAGCATCCCAAAACATCAAATATCTTAGTGATACGCTTTATCCATGCTTCCACCTTAAGTGGTTTTGGAAGTAGTATGCACACAAAGCCGATCATGTTTGATGATAAAGCATATACTTTATAACAATCTTATTCATTTATTAATAAATAGTATTAATTTATTAAAGGCTTTTAATTATCTACGTGATCTTTGTTTTATAATATGTGATAAACCCGTAGTTTTAAGCAATGCTTTTAGAATAATGATGATTATCATTCTAATGAGATCTAAATTCTTAGAAAGCTTAAAACTAAAATAGTTCCCAATCGTTGGATTACTAAATTGGGGATTAGTAAATCGAGGATAGATTGGTACATCACGTTCTTGCTCATTGGATGAGGATGATTGATCTCATGATCATTTGTGTGGAGACACTAAAGCAAGTATGTAGGTGCTTATTAGAGAATAAGTTCCTTTGAGCATTGGCTCGCTAAGGAATACCTAATGGAGTTTTACTTTTTGTCGATAGGAATTCTGTAGTGATAGTAGTACAAGTAATCCTTGGACTTGAGATCATCGTAGTATCTTGTGTATGATGAGTTATACTTTGACTTATTCCTTAAGACCCTTAGGGTATATCAAAGGGTATGCTTGGGTATAACAAGTTATACATGGAGATAATATATGATCGATAAAGAATCTACCACTTACAATAAAAAAGAGAAATGTCTATGTGATTCGATAAATGACAACCCCAGTAGTCCTTGGCAAGCGAGAATGAAATTAGAAAGGAGTTTCTAATTTGCATTATTTGGAGTTGTGCATTTAAGAGTCGAAATACATATAATTAAATAAAATTAGACTTGTGGTAATTCCATGTCTTATATTTAATTGGGACATTGTATGGTGGAAGGATTGAATTATCTTTGTAACTATTTACTCGAAAGGTTCTTTTATGATTAATGTTGAAATCTATATTATACGGGAAAGTCGTTGATCATTTAGGAGGCTTATCCTATTGTAGAATAAATATTATTTATTTAAATAAATTAATTGTTTAATTTATTTATTTAAATAAGATTAGAATTATTCTAATTGATTTATTCACAATAGGTTTAATATGGAGAACCTAAAGGGTCACACCATAAAAGGAAGAATAATTATTTAAGAAGTTAATGGCATAATCGTAATAATATGTTAAGTATATTTAATTTAATCTATAGTGATAGAATAAATTAAATAGCTTAATATTATTATTTAATATTTTAGAAATATTAAATATAAATTAATAAGAGGAGTCTTATTAATATTATTACAATTATTATTATTTTAATTTCTAAAGAGTTTAGGAATTAATTTAATATAAATACTCTCATTTATTCTAATAGGATTAGGAGGAAAAATTAATTAAAGGAGTTTAATTAATTATCCTAATAAGATTAGAGAGCCCATTTAATGAAAAGAGTTTAATTAAAAATACCTTATTTTAATAGGGTTACTTGATATCTTTATAAGATGAGTCTTATATCAGATATCAAATATACGTAATAATTCCAATAGTTGGGAGAGTACGCTCCTTTTCTATAGAGATAGAAAAACTAGGGTTTAGCCAACCACCCATTTTCTTGAATCTTTATTATTCCTTGGTGGATCACCTCTAGAGGCCAAACACATGGGTGGCTGACGTTGATCAAAGGAAGGAACCAAACCCGGTGAATTCAAGTTGAGCGAAAAGGATTGGAGGTGAACTTGTACGAGGAGGCTCGGATCTTGAGGTATGATTCTTATTCATCTTTTTTGTTTAATTAATAATTGTGCATAAAGGGTGATCCCGGTATATGGTTTGTAAAATTTTAAACTCGATTTTTACACGTTTAGCACTTTTTATGCAATTTGATTGCGTTCATGAATATTACAAACCAAACGGTGGCATCGAGAGCGAACCTTTATCACGAATTATTAATTGTTTTAATTTAATATGTATATTGATATATGTTTAGAACAATTTAATTGGGCATAATTTTGGTATATAAAATTTATTAATAATAAAAAAAAAAGAAGGTGCCAAATTTTTTTTTTTAAAGGCTATTCATTATACATTAAATGCTAATCAAATGGTATTTGAATCGGTTTATCTCACGTGATGCACGTGAATTCAAGGGATACATTAATTGAGGCAAAAGGAAATCACGGAAACCAAGGAAGTACCAAGCGAAAGGATTATTCCTCCTCAGTAAAGCAAGTGATTATTATATATATATATATAATAAAACCAAAATCGTAATTATATATATATAATAAAATTAACGGTTTTATTATATATATATATATAATAACGATTTTGGTTTTATTATTATATATATATATATAATATTCTTAATAATTTTATTATTAAAATAAAAATTTTATTTTAATATTAAAATAAAAAGTTTATTTTTATATTAAAATATAAAGTTTATTTTAATATTAAAATATAAAGTTTATTTTAATTTTAAAATTAAATTTCATGCTAACTAATTAGAGTTGAAATTGGATTTCATGATAACTAATTGGAGTTGAAATTGGATTTTATTTTTTCTAAAATAAAGGAGTTTATTTGTGAATAGGAAGTAAATCCATCTTTTCTTAAATAAAAAGTTTGTTTAGATATGAAATAAGATTTCATATTATTCAAAATAAAAAAGTTTATTTGTGAATAGGAAAGAGAATCCATGTTTCCTTAAATAAAGGAGTTTATTTAAATATGAAATAAGATTTTATATTATTCAAAATAAAGGAGTTTATTTGTGAATAGGAAAAGAATTAAGTGTTTCCTTTAATAAAGTTTTTTTTTATTACATGGAATTGGATTCCATAATTAATTAAAATAAAGGAGTTTATTTTGATTAAAGATTTTGATTAAAATAAAATAGTTTATTTTATTCAAAATTGGATAAATTAAAATAAAATAGTTTTATTTTGATTTAAATTTGAATTAAAATCAAGGAGTTTATTTTGATTCAAAATTAAATTTTATACTAACTAAATTTGCCCATTAAATGATATCAATATATATATTAAATGTTTATTATTCATAAGATGAATGTTATTTATTGATGCGTATGATGATGTGTATGATAATAAATAGGATTGATTATGGACTATTGACCGATGGATTGGATTTTATTTTAGTTGGATGCATGAATGTATGAGTTTTATTAAATGGGTTATGCGTACCTCGTCTTCTCTAATTTTTCTTAATGTAAATTCTATCTCTCTCTATATACTTCCCCATGATCACTTTGATCGAGTTTTATTTATTTTAATTAGTTTTGTAATAGGAATAGTTATAATTAATTTTGAAAAATTGGAGATCAAGGAAGCAAGGAGCGCTTGAAGACTTAGTTTGTAATGGAGCAGGGTTTAAATGTAATAGTTATATTTAAATATTATTTCTTGCACCCCTAAGGTTTGACCTTTTGGTTCACTTGGTGGCTCTAGTGAACCAAACTAGAATAAAAGTCTATAATCAATCCAAGTAAAATATAGTATTCTATATGTGCATGCTTATACTATATATATTATATATTATGCAAACATGCTTCGCATGTTCATTAATATAATCGTATTTTATATATATATGTGCATGCGCGCTAAACAAGATAAGAGACAAATTAATAACAAACCCCTCAATTTTTTATATTAAGTCCTAAGCGTTCAAAGATATTTGGAATATCGAGCGTAAGCCTTCTAGCATGATAAAATTAATAGAGTATTAAATATTTAATATCGGTTTGTTGTGTCACCACAAGGCAAGTATTAAGTATTTAAGATGTTAATTTATCACATTTGATGCTTATAAAGAAAATTGAACAATATTGTTTTGTTGTGTCACCACAAGGATGATATTTTTTTTTTTGAATATATGGAGTGCTAGGTCGGACTTAACTTGGATAATTTTGATTCGGATGTGCCACCAATTGATCAAAATAATCTAAGAGGCAAGCAAAAAGGAGTTGCATAGTTGATGTAATTGACAAAAGTTGTCTACCTATTTATTTATATATAGTTTGTTGTGTCACCAAGCTTTATATACATTTGAAATGGGATCCTTATTCTCACTAGCAAATCTTTAATTAGATTTTGCGAACTATATAAGTGAGGTAATATAGTTTGAAGAAAATAGTGGGAGATACCAATTTAAAACAAGACCTAATTTATTTTGGTAATTAATAAAAGAATGTATGTTAAAATGTTGTTAATTACAAATTCATTTCTGAGAATTTTACAATGTCTAAAATTACTATCATCACTGCGAAGCATATTAGATGCTAAATTAACGGATCGAATTAAGCGGATTGGTTAAGGAATTTGAGAATAGTTCTCATAGTTGAAAAAGCTATCTTATGTCATATCGCCTATCCTCGCAATGGTTGCGAATAATGCCTCGAGGAAGAGATTGCTACTTTTAGAAAGTGGCTGGAGAGATGATGCATGATTGGCTCGATGCATCATGCTCGCATCCATGAAGTGCTTGAGCTTCGACACAAGATGAAACTATGGATGCTCCTACTATATTCTCCGCACATCAAGTAGTTGATGGTGAGGAAAGTAGGACTGATAGATATCAGATATCTAAGGAGCTCTTCCGATCTAGAATGACCGATGTGTTTGGTTTGTAATATTCATAACGCAATCAAATTGCAAAAATAATGCGGAAGCGTGTAAAAATTAGAGTTTAAAATTTTACAAACCATATACCCGGATCACCCTTTATGCATAATTATTAATTTAACGAAAAGATAAAGAATAAAATCATACCCTTGAAGATCGAGCTTCCTCGTACAAGTTCACCTCAAATCCTTTCGCGTTGACTTGAATCCACAGGGTTTTGTTCCTTCCTTTGATCGGCGTTAGCCACCCATATGTTTGGCCTCTAGAGGTGATCCACCAAGGAAAAATAAGAATTCAAGAAGATGGGTGGTTGGCTAAACCCTAGTTTTTCTATCTCTATATAGAAAGGTGTACTCTCCCAACAATTGGAATTATATCGTATGTTGAAAAAGTCGACAACCCTTACCACCCATAATAAGACTCCTCTTATTTATAGATGTGGGCAACCCATCTTAATAATTAAGGAATTGGGTTTTATTTAATTAATTAAATTTTTTTAATTAATTAAGCTCCCTAATCATATTAGGGATAATTAATTAAACTCCTTTAACTAATTTTCCTTCCTAATCCAATTAGGAATAAATGAGAGTACTTATATTAAATTAATTCCTAAACTCTTTTAGAAATTAAAATAATAATAATTGTAATAATATTAATAAGACTCCTCTTATTAATTTATATTTAATATTTCTAAAATATTAAATAATAAATATTAAGCTATTTAATTTATTCTATCACCATAGATTAAATTAAATATACTTAACATATTATTACGATTATGCCATTAACTTCTTAAATAATTATTCTTCTTTTTTATGGTGTGACCCTTTAGGTTCTCCATATTAAACCTAGGTTGTGAATAAATCAATTAGAACAATTCTAATCTTATTTAAATAAATAAATTAAACAATTAATTTATTTAAATAAATATATTTATTCTCTGATAGGATAAGCCTCCTAGCGTTCAACGACTTTCCGGATAATATAGATTTCAACATTAATCATAAAAGAACCTTTGAGTAAATAGTTACCGCATACAATTCAATCCTTCCACCATACAATGTCCCCAATTAAATATAAGACATGGAATTTTCATCAAGTCTTATTTTATTTAATTATATGTACAATTCAATCCTTCCATCAACTTGCAGACTTCATTTATAGCTATATACTTTGTCTTTATCACTAAACCAACAACTCTTTCTTTGTTTGGAACCTTTCCAATTCATCGCACCACTATTCAAGATAACGCTTTACCTTAAAGTGGATTTTTCATCATCTTGGTGCATGCGAAAAACTTGAGTCTGTTAAGCCTCTAGTTTTAATTTAGACCCACCATGAATATGATCACATCCTTAGTGCCTTGGGTTAAGCACTTTAAGATGTTTTTACCGACTCATAGTGAACTTCTCCATAATATGATCGATCAACATCAGGTCTCGTACATTTCATTGCATACATGATTGTCACTCATGCGACCTCTCTTTTCAGGAGTCTGTGGGGACTATGAAAAGAGATACACTCCATAGCTCATCGACATGAGACATCTCTTGGAGTTTGTCATACTAAACAACTTTAGCATCAAATGAATATACGTTCCCTGGGTTAAGTCGAGCATCCTCTTGTATCTATCTATATAGATTTTATCCCCAATTAAGATACTCTTCCCAAACCATTCATGGAGGAATGTTTAGACAACTTTATCATTACTGATTGTAGCATTAGTATGTCATTCCTTATCCGTAGTATATCAACATATAATACTAGAAATTTCACGGCTCCCATCGACGACCTTTTGTACACACTAGAAGTCTTACCTCATCGAATGTAACTCTGGATCATCATCTTCTATGATGTGTACCTCATCATCATCATCCATGATGAATCCATACCTCCTAGGTATCTTGGCACTTTTCCAGATTTACGATTCGGTTATGGTACAATAGGTCTATCTATAGGTTCCTCTTATTTGACTTATAGTGTTTTGTGGTTGAACTCTTCAAGATCTATTATCCTCCCACTAGCCCCTTCAATGATAAACATATTTATCTTAGAAGGCATCAAGTGTCTCAACAAACACCTTTTGCTAAGTAGGATTATAGAATATATGCCCTAAACTTACTTTAGGATGTCCCACAAATCTGTACTTGTCAAAATTTGTCCCAAGCTTATCCTTTGAAACCTTTTCACATAAGTTGGACAACCCCTTATCTTAACATACTTAAGATTAGGTATCCTCCCTGTCCATAACTTTTATGGAGTCTTGGGGCCGGATTTTGAGGTTACCTTTTCGTAGATATGCAGCCATTTCTAGGACATTACCCTAGAAGGATACTGGAATGTCGGTAAAATCATTATGGACCGCACCATGTCCAACAAGGTACGATTTTTCCATTCAAATACATCAATCAATTATTACGTATCAGGATGTGTCCATTATGAGAAAACCATTTAAGATGATCTAGAAACTTATTGCACAAGTATTTATTCCTTGATCTAATCAAAGAATCTTAATACATTGTCAATTTGTTTCACTTCTGAATTCTTTGAACCTTTCAAATAATTCATACTTGTATTTCAGCAAATACACACATTCAACTCTTTGAATGATCATCTCCTTTTCTTATACTAATTTGTTCAATATGCAAAATTATTTTCATGTAAGTCAAGTATACAAAATTTATTAAGTAATATTCGATTCTATACAAAACATTATTATTATAAATAGAACAACAATTGTTCTTAATTATAATACCAAAGATTTCATTGTCCCAACAATAAAATGGAAATAATATTTTTAACAAGGCTGGAATACAATAACAACTTATTGACTTAATAGATTTGCTCGTAGCATTGCTAAACTATAAGTTTCTATGGCTAATATGGCAACCTTTGTTACATTTTCCATACATAGGATTACTTATATTTGTTTAGCTTTCTACTTCGCTTGGTCCTTTCATAAATCTATATTTATGATAACCAAAGTCGGTATCCAATACCCAAGTAGAACCTTGACTTAAAGAAAAATTTATTTCAATCATGAACAAAAACTGTATTGTAACCGAAACTTCACTAAGCTTCTTTGGTTAGCCTCTGCAAGATGCTTCTCATAGTTTCTTTCCAGTGTCCAGGCTTATAGCAGTGGAAGCAAACTCCTTTGCTATCCGTATCAGTTTTGTTCTTATTATCCTTTGTTTTATGCTTTCTATTTACCTTCTTTGAATCGTTCTTCTTTTCAGAAGATCCTTTGGCCCCTACCAAGAAGACTTGATCTTTCTTGGTTGAAAGTGACTCTCAACATTTTTCAATATGTTAAGCAAATCAATGAGGTCGATATCTAGCTTATTCATATGAAAAATTCACAACAATTAATGAAAGGAGTTAAAAGGAGTGAGTGCAAGATCAAATCTTGGCTCAACTCTCCATCCATGACAAAACCAGTTGTCTAATTGATCAATCAAATTGATTATGTTAAGAACTTTTATCTGCATACTAAAGTGCCATTGGCCATTCTAGATCGGAAGAGCTCCTTAGATATCTCGATATCTATCGGCCCTACTTTCCTCACCATCAACTACTTGATGTGCGGGGATTATAGTAAGAGCATCCATAGTTTCATGCCGACATCAAGCTCGTTACTCATGGATGCAGCATGATGCATCGAGCTAATCAGTACATCATCTTGCCACTTTCTAAAAGTAGCAATGTCTTTCTTAGAGGCATTGTCTGCAATCATTCTTGAGGATAGGCGTATTAAGGACATAAGATAGCTTTTCACTATGAGAACTATTCTCAAATTCCTTAACCAATCCGATTTAATTGATTGCCCCGTTAATTTAGCATCTAATATGCTTCGCAAAGATGATAGTAATTTTAGACATTGTAAAATTTCGTAAATGAATTTGTAATTAACAACATTTTAACATACATTCTTTTATTAATTACCAAAATAAATTAGGTCTTGTTTTAAATTGGTATCTCCCACTATTTTCTTCAAACTATATTACCTCACTTATATAGTTCTACAAAATCTAATTAAAGATTTGCTAGTGAGAATAAGGATCCCATTTCAAATGTATATAGCCTTGTGGTGACACAACAAACTATATATAAATAAATAGGTAGACAACTTTTGTCAATTACATCAACTATGCAACTCCTTTTCTTTTGCCTCTTAGATTATTTTGATCAAGTGGTGGCACATCCGAATCAAAATTATCCAAGTTAAGTCCGACCTAGCACTCCATATATTCAAAAAAGAAAAATATCATCCTTGTGGTGACACAACAAAACAATATTGTTCAATTTTCTTTATAAGCATCAAATGTGATAAATTAACATCTAAAATACTTAATACTTGCCTTGTGGTGACACAACAAACTCGATATTAAATATTTAATACTCTATTAATTTTATCATGCTAGAAAGGCTTAACGTTCGATATTCCAAATATCTTTGAACGCTTAGGACTTAATATAAAATTGAGGGGTTTGATATTAATTATCTCATCTTTTTAGCAGCACACATATATATATAAAATACGCCGTAATATTAATAAACATGCTGAAGCATGTTTGCATAATATATAATATATATAATATAAGTATGCATATATAGAATACTATATTCTACCCGGATTGATTATGGACTTTTATTCTAGTTTGGTTCACTAGAGCCACCAAGTGTGTGATGCCCCCAAAATAGGTATACATCACCTATTCTGAGTTGTCAATACATGGTACGTAAACAACTATAACTTTATTATTACAACAAGAAACTGTGAGTTTGAATACAAATATTATCTTCTAGATAATATCTATACTCAAATAAATCCTCATCACATTTATTGATACATTATTTTACAAAATGGTGAGGACTACTAAACAATCCTTTCTAAAACCTTCATTCCATACCTAATTCTGGACTCAGACTCGCTTATATTCTCACCTCTTGAGAAAAATGGAACAAAAAGAAAAGGGTGAGCTCAACTAGCCCGAAGAAAGAATGTTATGACTAAGATAATATAGAACAAATTATCGTTAGTCTTCAACAGGAAAAATCTGATAGAATACAATAGACAACAAGTTTCGAGATCAATATTCGCAATGGAAATAATAATTCATGTAAAGAGTTACGTAGAGAATGAAATCTACTATAATCTATTAATTTAATAAATTCCATCATCAATATTTTATCCTCAGTAACATCAATCAATATTCATCTCAAATCAAATATTCATCTTTGCACTATGTGCCAAAGATATTCATCGATCGGTCATGTTCATCTCAACACTGCTCATCTTTGCACTAAAGGCCAAAGATATTTATCACTTAATATGTTCATTTAAACACTGTTCATCTTTGCACTACGTGCCAAAGATATTCTTCAAATCATTCATCTTTGCACTCACAGCCAAAGATATTCAATAATATCATCATTTAAGACCGAGGATGATGAAAAATATTTTTAAAGAAACGAATCCAATTGAAACAAAATGACAAGGATTAAGGATTCGTACTTGGTTTTATCCACGCCCAAAAATACCTCAAAAATAATCATAGTGGTGTAAAATTCAAGAATGATCAAAACATGGATACAATCAAAGCTAGTATCCGAATAGATATTTTAGATTTAAAAGAAAAATTTTCATTTTTCTATGAATAGTGCCGTGATTCGTGAATAAGTCAGATAATACGTGAATACGTATACGTGAATAGTAACTCTCGACACCAAAAGATAGAAATTCCACAAAAAACATCTTCACGCTTCATAATAGTAATGAATAGTACTCGTGAATAAGAACTCGTGAATAGTAACTCATGAATAGTAACTCGTGAATAGTAACTCATGAATAGTAACCCCACATGAAAAAGTTCCAAATTTGATAAAAGTTCCAACCAATATTTCAAAGATAATGATATTGAAGAAATAATATCATTTGAGAAGAAAATAACATCCCTTACCTCAAAATAACCGTATTTCCGATGAATTTTGGATATAGTGCCGATGAAACTTGCACCGAAATAGCAACTCTCAAAATATCAAAATACTCACAAAAATACGCTCAATAATCTAGAGAAAGAAAACTTGTTTCGGTGTGATTTTCAATTCTAACTTAGCCCTCTATTTATAGAAATTGTTAGGCCCAACAAGCAGACTTGACTTACACTACTGATGGCTTTACTCGCTACTATTGCCACCCACCACATTTGAAATAAAATTCAGCACATTTCTTCACCAACCACAAGTGGGGCCCACTCAATTCTAGAATTTTCCACCAAAATCAATTATAAACCTAATTTCCGAATCACCACCTCTTAAAATTCATAACAAATCATTCGTTCATTTTAACGGCTCAAAATTTGTGGACATATACTCAACTTATGTATGTATAACATATCCAAAAATTACAACGATCCAACGGTTTTGATTAAAATTATAACTCACGCAATATATATCGTAAAAATAATCGATTTGATTTTTAATACCTCCATCCGATAAAATATCGATAAAACACCTCAACATTAATTTCTTCATTTATAACCACATAAATAAATCCATCATTTATATCCACATAAAATAAATATTTTTTTATCATATGAATCAATAATTAATTATTCACAAATAATATTACGTAATCACAATTATGACAATGACCAGTAGCTCCTGGAAAAGAGGGGCTTTCCGATAAGGATTTCTCCTTCATCGGGCCAAGCAATTAGGTGACCAAACCTCTCCTCGATGTAACTTTCTAGACATTGCCAATAATGCTATCTAATAATATTATTTAAATAATATGAATTATTGATCCGATAATGGAGATAAATGCGTTGACAATTATTGAACAACAATAATATAAAATATCAACGCAAAGAATTATTGAATCAATAAAATAAAATATTGAACAAGAATTACTATGAAAATTATCGTAGTAGTGCCTTCACGTAAGGATCAATAATTCAACAACACTGCGGTAATACCGCAGGTGCTATCTTTGCAACCACGCCAGACATCGTATTTTAACCACCGGGTATTCCAATGTCTTAATTCAGAATAACTAACCGTTATTTTTAACCAACTTATATTTGTCGCTTTCTTCATCCAATCGCTTTCGTTATGGGGTCCACACATGGTCATTGTCAGCATTTAATATTCCCCGACAAAGCATTTAATATTCCACGACCAAACGAATATTCCCCGACAACAATGAATATTTTATAACCACTTGCTTATTTTGAAATATTTATGATTTAACCCCTAACTATCCACATTAATCAAATCAACCCTTACTATTTCAAAATAATAAATAGAGAAAATTAAATTTCATTAATAATAAGTTGGGGTCTTACAACCTCCCTCCTTATGAAATTTCGTCCTCGAAATTGACGACGACGATACGTGTGTTTCAAAAGATGAGGATACCTCGCTTTCATTTCCGTTTCAATTCCCTGTGTCATTTCCTCTATAGCATGATTCCTCCACAAAACTTTAACTTGTGGTATGACCTTTCATAGCGTAGGACATGCTCCTTCCTATCCAAAATCTTGACAGTACCTCCTCATCACGTTAAGTCTTGGCTATCTCGTCCTGGTTCTAACTCTATAACGTGGTTCGGGTCTTTCACATATTTACGGCACCGATATGTGAAACACATTATGAACACGAGACATACTTGGAGGTAACGCAAGTCTATAGGCTACATTTCCTACTCGGTCAAGAATTTGAAATGGACCAATAAATCGTGGATCGAGCTTTTCTCTCTTCCCAAATCTTGTAACTCCCTTCCATGGAGCAACTCGTAATAATACATGATCCCCTCACACTAAATTCCACGCCCTTTCGATGAAGATCCGCATAACTCTTTTGTCGATCTTGTGCCGCTTGTATACGTTGTCGAATCATTTGGATCTTTTCGGTGAGTCATACGTACTAACTCGGGTCCCAACAATGTTGCTTCACCCACCTCATCCCAACATATTGGAGAACGACATTTTCAATCCATATAATGCTTCAAATGGAGCTACACCTATACTTGCTCGATAATCTGTTGTTGTAGGAGAATTCTACCAATGGTAAATACTTATCCCAACCGCCTTGAAGTCTAGGACATGTAGTCTTAATAAATCTTCAAGAGTTTGAATAGTCCTCTCTCGATTGTCCGTCCGTTTGGGGATGGTATGTCGAACTAAATCGCAAATCTGCGCTCATAGCTTTTTGCAAGCTAACCCAAAATCTTGAAGTGAATCTTGGGTCACGATCCGAAACTATGGATACAGTGCATGCCATACAACCTCACAATCTCATTC
Source organism: Panax quinquefolius (assembly GCA_020205615.1). Taxonomy (NCBI): domain Eukaryota; kingdom Viridiplantae; phylum Streptophyta; class Magnoliopsida; order Apiales; family Araliaceae; genus Panax; species Panax quinquefolius. Next base: position 125,410,790 of record CM035172.1, on the reverse strand, counting down.
ACGCACATACTAGCAAGACGTTCAAGGAATAAGTCTCCAGACGGCAAGAAATGAGCAGACTTGGTTAATCTATCAACAATAACCCAAATAGCATTGATGCCTTGAGAAACCGTAGGAAGACCCGTGAATTGAAATCCATGGTAATGTGTTCCCACTTCCATTCAGGAATCTCAAGTGGTTGCAACGGACCCTTAGGTACTAGATGTTCCGCCTTTACACGCTGACAAGTTAAACACATCGAGATAAACTTTGCAATCTCTCTCTTCATATTGTTCCACCAAAATGTATGTCAAGATCACGATACATTTTAGTACTTCCAGATGGATTGCAAATGGTGTATTGTGTGCCTCCATCATAATCTTATACTTCAAATCGAGTCGTTAGGAACACAAAGTCTAGAGTGGACTCAAGTATTCCTTCTTCATCAATTCTCGCCGGAATAGCTCCTTCTTGTACTTTCTTTTTCATACGCATCACCTCGGCCTCGGTGGCTCGAGCAACCTTAACTTTTTCTATTAAAGTTGGCTCTACGCAGATACTTGACATCATCGCACTCGTTCCCGTGATATGATCTTCTACTCAACGCCGCCACCTACGCTCGCGCTTTTCCAAGATGGTATGGTTAGAATATGTGCGAAATGAGTCGCCTCTTGAGCTCTTGGAAAATCTTCTCGCATTCCTCGCTCCATACTGAATTTTGTATCTTTTCAAGTCACTAAGTTAACTGAGTAGCGATTCAAGAAAATCCTTCCACGAATCTCCGATAATAACCAACTAAGCCTGAAAGCTACGTATTTTGATTATCGACTTAGGTTGCTCTCAATCGTGACTCATATCCCAATCTTGGATAAGACGTCACAATGACACCTATCGCTTTACTATCGCATCTAATATGACGTCCCCTACAGAGAGTTCGGCCAGGTGAATTCCACAAAGGAAGTCACAAGATAAAGGCTCGTGTACCAAATTCTATAGTTGAATTTTTAACTCTCAAGTTCAATAGAGCCATTCGACATGAGATTTTAGAAATGAGTTTTGTCTTGGGTTCAAAGTCGATACAAAATTTAATATCGTGCTTGGGAGTAAGCCAAGAAATTCTTCAGAAAATACGTCAGAAAAATCAATAACAACAAGAATATTATTCAAATCTGACGTGTCTTTATTCAAATCCATAACATGGACTAAGAAAACTTGACATCCGTAATAAACGAATGACTTCATGGCTTGATATGAAAATGTTTGATTACAATGGTTTGATTGCTTGAATTCGAATAACAGGTTGCTTAGGAATATGAAAACTAACAACCTTACTTAAAGTAATCAATTTTGGCATGATGAGTAGTTAACCTTAAAATCACATCAAAAGCAAATATCTCTATAGAAATAAGGTTAATTGTGTAATGTGATAGTGCCAACTTGAATCAAGCAAGATTTTTAAATAACGGATGTAATGAAATTTTCTCTAATGGAGTCTCCAGATAGGTCAAAGTTTAATTTCTCCGTAGTCAAGTTCAAACGTTGAACGCAAAGCAAAGAGAGATAAAAGAATGGGTAGAACCCAGATCTCAGTAAGGTATAAACTTCGCAATAATTTATAATTAACTAACCCGTGCTAACTTCGTTCGGGTTCCTCGCATTTAATTCTGGCCACGACAAACGCTCTTCCAGAACCGTTGACTTTGACTTTTTCGGGACATCCTTTTGAGTCACCATTCTACTGGATCTGGGTTTCGATATCGCATAATCTCGAAGCGATATGTCCTTCTTTTCCACAATTATAGCATACCTTAAAGCGTTGTGGATAGTTTTTGACCGATATGTCCCTCTTTCCCGTGATTTATAACATACGACCGGTGGTCGTTCTCCTCCCTTAGAACCGATTCTTGTCACGCAGACCGCTGCCTTCACATGGTCGTTGTTAAATCTCCTCTTTTAAAATCTCCTCCTCGACTTCGCTTCTTCGCATTTTCATGACCACGATTACCACCAGAGTGATAACCATTTTGTCCATCTATTTCTTCTCTCCGCCGGTTATCATTATCCCATTGATCGCTATCTCTCGGTGTACGATCTCGGTTGTGGTCCTCGATTGACCGTATCTCGTTATCTCGCTTCTAACAACCGAGCCCCGCTGACAACATCTCGAATAGAGACAAAATTTATGAGAAATGAGATATCGACGTATGTCGGGTTTCAAACCTCTCGTAAACATCCGTCATACGCTCCTCATTCTCCACCAAATGAGGTGCAAACTCGATAACTCCGCTGAACTTCGCTTTCGTCATCGGGACACCGTCATGTTATTCTCGCTTCCGATCTAATAAACTCCACTTCCTTCATATGACGAACACTTTCGTGAAAGTATTTGTCATTAAATAGTTTCAAACGTCTCCCAAGACATGCCGTCTTTAATTTGGATGGGTACGCTTCACGCACTCTCCACCAAGATGTCTCCGCTTTCGCCATGGAACATAAAAGTAGCGAATGGAACCTTTGTTTTTCTCGTGCATCCCAAGACATCGAATATCTTGGTAATTTGTTTGACCCATGTTTCCGCCATGATCGGATCTCGCTTTCCCTTAAATTCGTGGTCCCAACTCTTTGAATCGCTTCATTGTGATAACCCGTGAATTGCTATCATTTCCTCCTCGTATTTTGAACACGAGTCTCCTCATTCTCGATTTTGCATGAATCGCAAAAACTTCTAAACATCCCCTCATTCATCATCTCGCTTTCAATGGTGTTGTTTCACAGAGGAACATTGCCACTTTTATCAGACGTTCTCCTCGTTGGTGAGTCACAGCATCTCCACGGTCTCATTTACTCCATCGTTAATATTCTCATTGACATTCTCAAACACCGTCATAAAATAAGGGTTAATTAAGGAAATCAATATATCACATAATATCCCTATATATCGACCAACTAACAAAATAAGCTTAGGTAGTACACACTAGCGAAGGATTTACTCGTCTCTCCCTCCTAGTTTTATTCCCGATCTCCGCCAGAGATCATATCCCTAAGCTACGATACCAACCGTGACGCCCCCAAAATAGGTATACATCACCTATTTCGAGTTGTCAATACATGGTACGTAAACAACTACAACTTTATTATTACAACAAGAAACTGTGAGTTTGAATACAAATATTATCTTCTGACAATATCTATACTCAAATAAATCCTCATCACATTTATTGATACATTATTTTACAAAATGGTGAGGACTACTAAACAATCCTTTCTAAAACCTTCATTCCATACCCCGACTGCAGACTTCGCTTATATTCTCACCTCCCCGAGAAAAATGGAACAAAAAGAAAAAGGTGAGCTCAACTAGCCCAAAGAAAGAATGTTATGACTAAGATAATATAGAACAAATTATCGTTAGTCTTCAACAGGAAAAATCGATAGAATACAATAGACAACAAGTTTCGGATCAATATTCGCAATGAAATAATAATTCATGTAAGAGTTACGTAGAGAATGAAATCTACTATAATCTATGAATTTAACAAATCCATCATCAATATTTTATCCCCAGTAACATCAATCAATATTCATCTCAAATCAAATATTCATCTTTGCACCATGTGCCAAAGATATTCATCGATCGATCATATGTTCATCTCAACACTGCTCATCTTTGCACTAAAGGCCAAAGATATTTATCATCGGCCATGTTCATTTAAACACTGCTCATCTTTGCACCATACAGCCAAAGATATTCTTCAGAAATCATTCATCTTTGCACTACTGGTGCCAAAGATATTCAATAATATCATCATTTAAGACCGAGGATGATGAAAATATTTTAAAGAAACGAATCCAATTGAAACAAAATGACAAGGATTAAGGATTCAGTACTTGGTTTTATCCACGCCCAAAAATACCTCAAAAATAATCATAGTGGTGTAAAATTCAAGAATGATCAAAACATGGATACAATCAAAGCTAGTATCCGTAATAGATATTTTAGATTTAAAAGAAAAATTTTCATTTTCTATGAATAAGGTCAGATTCGTGAATAGTGCCAGATACGTGAATAGTAACTCCGACACCAAAAGATAGAAATTCCACAAAAAAACATCTTCACGCTTCATTAATAGTACTCGTGAATAAGTAACTCGTGAATAGTAACTCATGAATAGTAACTCGTGAATAAGAACTCATGAATAGTAACCCGACATGAAAAAGTTCCAAATTTGATAAAAGTTCCAACTAATATTTCAAAGATAATGATATTGAAGAAATAATATCATTCGAGAAGAAAATAACATCCCTTACCTCAAAATAACCGTATTTACGATTGAATTTTGGATATAGTCTTCGATGTAAACTTGCACTGAATAGCAACTCTCAAAATATCAAAATACTCACAAAAATACGCTCAATAATCTAGAGAGAAAGAAAACTTGTTTCGTGTGATTTTCAATTCTAACTTAGCCTCTATTTATAGAAATTATTAGCCCTTACCAAGGCAGACTTGACTCGCTACTCGATGGCTTTACCGCTACTATTGCCACCCACCACATTTGAAATAAAATTCAGCACATTTCTTCACCAACCACAAGTGGGGCCCACTCAATTCTAGAATTTTCCACCAAAATCAATTATAAACCTAATTTCCTAATCACCACCTCTTAAAATTCATAACAAATCATTCGCTCATTTTAACGGTTCAAAATTTGTGGACATATACTCAACTTATGTATGTATAATATATCCAAAAATTACAACGATCCAACGATCGGATTAAAAATTATAACTCACGCAATATATCGTAAAAATAATCGATTTGATTTTTAATACCTCCATCCGATAAAATACCGATAAAACACCTCAACATTAATTTCTTCATTTATAACCACATAAATAAATCCATCATTTATATCCACATAAAATAAATATTTCTTTATCATATGAATCAATAATTAATTATTCACAAATAATATTACGTAATCACAATTATGACAACCGTGCCATTCCCAGAAAGAGGGGCTTTCCGATAAGGATTTCTCTTCATCGGGCGTAGCAATTAGGTGACCAAACCTCTCCTCGATGTAACTTTCTAGACATTGCCAATAATGCTATCTAATAATATTATTTAAATAATATGAATTATTGATCCGATAATGGAGATAATGTGCAAAGGACAATTATTGAACAACAATAATATAAAATATCAACGCAGCAATTATTGAATCAATAAAATAAAATATTGAACAAGAATTCACCGTGTGAAAATTATTGAGTAGTGCCTTTCACGTAAGGATCAATAATTCAACAATAAATATGCGCGTAATACCGCGCTGCCATCGCAGGCAACCACGCCAGACATCGTATTTTAACCACCGGTATTCCAACAGCCTTAATTCAGAATAACTACGCCGTTATTTTTAACCAACTTATATTTGTCGCTTTCTTCATCCAATCGCTTTCCAGTTATGGGGCCCACACATGGTCTGCTACTTGCCGCATTTAATATTCCCGACAAAGATTTAATATTCCACCACCAAACGAATATTCCCTAACAACAATGAATATTTTATAACCACTTGCTTATTTTGAAATATTTCGTATTTAACCCCTAACTATCCACATTAATCAAATCAACCCTTACTATTTCAAAATAATAAATAGAGAAAATTAAATTTCATTAATAATAAGTTGGGGTCTTACAAAGTGAACCAAAAGGTCAAACCCTAGGGGTGCAAGAAATAATATTTAAATATAACTATTACATTTAAACCCGGGCTCCATAACAAACGGGTCTTCAAGCGCTCCATGCTCCTTGATCTCTAATTCTTCAAAAATTAATTCTAACTATTTCTATTACATAACTATTTTAAAATAAATAGAAACCTTGATCAGCAGTCAAGGGGAAGTACATAGGAGAGGAATAGAATTAACATTAAGAAAAATTAGAGAAGGCGAAGGCACGCAGTAACCCCATTTAATAAAAACCCATATATTCACGCATCCAACTAAAATAAAATCCAATCGCATTTGGTCAATAGTCCATAATCAATCCCATTTATTATCATACACATCATCATATGCATCAATAAATAACATTCATCCTATGAATAATAAACATTTAATATATATATTGATATCATTTAATGGGCAAATTTAGTTAGTATAAAATCTAATTTTGAATTAAAATAAACTCCTTTATTTTAATCCAAATTTAAATCAAAATAAAACTATTTTATTTTAATTTATCCAATTTTGAATAAAATAAACTATTTTATTTTAATCAAAATATTTAATCAAAATAAACTCCTTTATTTTAATTAATTATGGAATCCAATTCCATATAAAAAAAAATCTTTAATTAAAAGAAACACGGATATTCTTTCCTATTCACAAATAAACTCCTTTATTTTGAATAATATGAAATCTTATTTCATATTTAAATAAACTCCTTTATTTAAGGAAACATGAATTCTCTTTCCTATTCACAAATAAACTCTTTTATTTTGAATAATATGAAATCTTATTTCATATCTAAACAAACTCCTTTATTTAAGGAAAGATGGATTTACTTCCCTATTCATAAATAAACTCCTTTATTTTAGGAAAAATAAAATCCAATTTCAACTCCAATTAGTTATCATGGAATCCAATTCCAACTCTAATTAGTTAGCATGAAATTCTAATTTTAAAATTAAAATAAATCTTTTATTTTAATATTAAAATAAACCTTTATTTTAAGATTAAAATAAACCTTTTTATTTTAATTATAAAATTATTTAAAATTAAAATAAAACTTTATATTTTAATATTAAAATAAACCTTTTATTTTAAAATTAAAATAAACTTTTATTTTAATTATATAATAATTAAGAATATATATATATATATATAATAATAAAACAAAATCGTTATTTTATTATATATATAATAAACAAATATATATATATATATATATATATATATATAATGCCCTATTCAAATATTTTCTTGAAAACCATGCATGTCATCATCTTAAAATTATGACCATGATTTGGAAAATCATGATTTAATGCATGGCATGATTTCCGCCACTTGGTTTCCGTGGCATATGATATATATATATATATATATATAATATAATGATTGAACTTTTCAAAAAATTTGTATGCATCCTGATTTCAAAAGAACTCTGATTCCTTTGTTTATTGTCGTGCGCTACTTTTCTTGGAAGTCTGCTGGTTCCCTTGAATTTCCCAAATCCCTTGAAGATCCGGATTCAACAAAAGAAAAAAAAAAAAAATTCGCGGCCATTAAAATTTCCATCACTTTCGTGCATGATTAAAAGCAATTCGGTCAGGAGCATGTTGATATGTGTTCATGAATCCATGTGACTTATTTAATAAGAAACTATTCAAGTTAACATGGATTCTTGAAAAACATAATAAAATGTTTACGTATTTTTTTTAAAAAATGGCCCGATTTTTTTTTTTTTTTTTTTTTATTTATTTTTTATACAACAAAATTATGCCCAATTAAATTGTTCTAAAATCATATCAATATAGATATTAAATTAAAAAAATTAATAATTTGCATAAAGGTTTGGCTCTGATGCCACTGTTTGGTTTGTAATATTCATAACGCAATCAAATTGCAAAAATAATGCGGAAGCGTGTAAAAATCAGAGTTTAAAATTTTACAAACCATATACCCGGATCACCCTTTATGCATAATTATTAATTTAACGAAAAGATAAAGAATAAAATCATACCCTTGAAGATCGAGCTTCCTCGTGTACAAGTTCACCTCCAAATCCTTTCGCTCAACTTGAATCCACGGGGTTTTGTTCCTTCCTTCGATCAACGTTAGCCACCCATATGTTTGGCCTCTCAGAGGTGATCCACCAAGGAAAAATAAGAATTCAAGAAGATGGGTGGTTGGCTAAACCCCTAATTTTTCTATCTCTATATAAAAGGTGTACTCTCCCAACAATTGGAATTACGTCAGTATGTTGAAAAAAGTCAACAACCCTTACCACCCATAATAAGACTCCTCTTATTTATAGATGTGGGCAACCCATCTTAATAATTAAGGAATTGGGTTTTATTTAATTAATTAAATTTTTTAATTAATTAAGCTCCCTAATCATATTAGGGATAATTAATTAAACTCCTTTAACTAATTTTCCTTCCTAATCCAATTAGGAATAAATGAGAGTACTTATATTAAATTAATTTCTAAACTCTTTTAGAAATTAAAATAATAATAATTGTAATAATATTAATAAGACTCTCTCTTATTAATTTATATTTAATATTTCTAAAATATTAAATAATAATATTAAGCTATTTAATTTATTCTATCACCATAGATTAAATTAAATATACTTAACATATTATTACGATTATGCCATTAACTTCTTAAATAATTATTCTTCCTTTTTATGGTGTGACCCTTTAGGTTCTCCATATTAAACCGGTTGTGAATAAATCAATTAGAACAATTCTAATCTTATTTAAATAAATAAATTAAACAATTAATTTATTTAAATAAATAATATTTATTCTACAATAGGATAAGCCTCTCCTAGCGTTCAACGACTTTCCAGATAATATAGATTTCAACATTAATCATAAAAGAACCTTTGAGTAAATAGTTACCGTGACAATTCAATCCTTCCACCATACAATGTCCCAATTAAATATAAGACATGGAATTACCATCAAGTCTTATTTTATTTAATTATATGTATTTCGATCCTTAAATGCACAACTCCAAATAATGCAAATTAGAAACTCCTTTCTAATTTCATTCTCGCCTTGCCAAGGACTCTATTGGGTTGTCATTTATCGAATCACATAGGACATTCTCTTCTTTATTAGAAGTGGTAGATTCTTTATTGATCATACATTATCTCCATGTACAACTTATTATACCCAAGCATACCCTTTGATATACCCTAAGGGTCTTAAGGAATAAGTCAAAGTATAACTCATCATACACAAGATACTATGATGATCTCAAGTCCAAGGATCACTCACTACTACTACTATCACTACAGAATTCCTATTGACAGCAAAATAAACTCCATTAGGTATTCCTTAGCGAGCCAACGCTCAATTGAACTTATTCTCTAGTAAGCACCTACATACTTGCTTTAGTGTCTCACACAAATGATCACGAGATCAATCATCCTCATCCAATGAGCAAGCAACGATGTACCAATCTATCCGGATTCACTAATCCCCAATTTAGTAATCCAATGATTGGGAACTATTTTAGTTTTTAAGCTTTCTAAGAATTTAGATCTCATTAGAATGATCATCATCATTATTCTAAAAGCATTGCTTAAAAACTATGGGTTTATCACATATTATAAAACAGCATCATGTAGATAATTAAAAGCCTTTAATAAATTAATACTTTTTATTAATAAATGAATAAGATTGTTACAAAGTATATGCTTTATCATCTAAACATGATTGGCTTGTGTGCATACTACTTTCACGATGACACTACAGTACAGATAAAAGTCCTTAACATTATCAATTTGATTGATCAATTAGGACAACGAGTTTTTTCATGGATGGAGAGTTGAGCCAAGATTTGATCTTACACTCACTCCCGGACTCCTTTCACAAATGTTGTGAATTTTTTATATGAACAAGCTAGATATCAGTCTCGCTGATTTGCTTAACATGTTGAAAAATGTTGAGAGTCACTTTCCAACCAAGAAAGACCAAGTCTTACTTGGTAGGGCCAAAGGATCTTCCTAAAAGAAGAACGATTCAAAGAAGGTAAATAGAAAGGCATAAGGATAAAAGGATAATAAGAACAAAAGTTTGCGATCCGGACATCTGAAAGAAAGCGCAAGAAGGAGAAGCTTTATGAAGTTTTAAGGAGTTTGCATGATTTAAAATAAACTACTACTTGGATATTGGAATAAGATTTATGAAGGACAGAAAGAAATAATCCTATTGGAAAATGAAGCAAATATTGAATCTAAATTAGTATAAGAAAAGGAGATGATCATTGTTGGACAATGAAATCTTTGGTATTATAAAAGATTGTTGTTCTATTTATAATAATAATGTGTGTATTTACATGAAAATAATTTTGTCGAACAAATTAGTATAAGAAAATTATTTGAAAGGTTGAAAAGAATTGTCGAAATATGAAACAAATTAAAACAAAGAATGTGAAACAAATTGACAAGATAAGATTCTTTGATTAGATCAAGGAATAAATACTTGTGAAATAAGTTTTAGATCATCTCAAATGGTTTTCTCATAATGGACGCCTCTCGATACATAATGATTGATTGATGTATCTCGAAAGGAAAAATCGTATCTATTTGAACATGGTACGGTCCATAATGATTTTACCGACATTCCAAAGATCCTTCCGGGATAATGTCCTAGAAATGGTCGCATAACTACTTAAAATGGTAACCTCAAAATCCAAATTTCAAGACTCCATAAAAGTTATGGATGTGGAGGATTCTAATCTTAAGTATGTTAAGATAAGGGTTGTCCAACTTATGTGAAAAGGTTTCAAAGGATAAGCTTGGGACAATATTTGACAAGTACAAATTTGTGGGACATCCTAAAGTAAGTTTAGGGTATATATTCTATAATCCTACTTAGTAAAAAGGTGTTTGTTACGAAACATGCTACCTTCTAAGATAAAGGTGTTTATCATTGAAGGACTAGTGGGAGGATAATAGATCTTGAAGAGTTCAAGAACCACAAAACACTATAAGTCAAATAAGAGGAACCTGTAGATGGACCTATTGTACCACAACCGAATCGTAAATCTGGAATAGTACCGAGGATACCTGGGAGGTATGGATTCATCATAGATGATGATGATGAGGTACGCATCATAGAAGATGATGATCCACTTGCATACGATGAGGTAAGAGTTCTAATGTGTACAAAAGGGTCAGTGGGAGCGTCGTGACATTCCTAGTATTATATGTTGATATACTACGGATTAGGAATGACATACCAATGCTATAATCAGTAAAGATAAAGTTGTCTAAACATTCCTCCATGAATGATTTGGAAGAGTATCTTAATTGGGGATATAAATCTATATAGATAGATTTAAGAGGATGCTCGACTTAACCCAAGGAACGTATATTTATTTGATGCTAAAGTCGTTTAGCATGGCAAAATCCAAGAGATGTCTCATGTAGATGAGCTATGGAGTGTATCTCTCTTAATAGTCCCTACGAGACTCACGAAAAGAGAGGTCGCATGGAGTGACAATCATGTATGCAATGAAATGTATGAGACCTAATGTTGATCACCATATTATGGAGAAGTTCACTATGAGTCGTTGAAAACATTTTAAAGTGCTTAACCCAAGACTAAGGATGTGATCATATTCATGGTGGGTCTAAATTAAAACTAGAGGGCTTAATGAGACTCAAGTTTTTCAGATGCATCAAGATGACAAAGAATCCACTTTAAGGTAAAGGTTACCTTGAACAAAGTTGGTACGTTGAATCGAAAGGTTCCAAACAAAGAAAGAGTTCTTTGGTTTAGTGATAAAGACAAAGTATATAGCTATAAATGAAGTCGCAAGTTGATTGTTTGGATTAAACGTTAATTACAGAACTAGGAATAGTTCCTAAGTCTCATCTTGGATCTAAACATGTGTTGTGGCACTTTCATTTGATTATTGGAATCATTGAAAGATGGGAAATCACTATAGAGATAGTGGACTCTCATGAACAACATTACATATCCATTAACTAAAGCTTATCCAACAATGAGGATAATCGCCACTTAGAGAAGAAGAGTATGAGATACCATGACGATTGGCTTTAGTGCAAGTGGGAGATTGAAAGTAGTATGCACACAAGCCAATCATGTTTGATGATAAAGCATATACTTTGTAACAATCTTATTCATTTATTAATAAATAGTATTAATTTATTAAAGACTTTTAATTATCTATATGATGTCTTTGTTTTTATAATATGTGATAAACCCATAGTTTTAAGCAATGCTTTTAGAATAATGATGATGATCATTCTAATGAGATCTAAATTCTTAGAAAGCTTAAAACTAAAATAGTTCCCAATCGTTGGATTACTAAATTGGGGATTAGTAAATCCGGATAGATTGGTACATACGTTACTTGCTCATTGGATGAGGATGATTGATCTCATGATCATTTGTGTGGAGACACTAAAGCAAGTATGTAGGTGCTTATTAGAGAATAAGTTCACTGAACGTGGCTCGCTAAGGAATACTTAATGGAGTTTTACTTACCTGTTAATAGGAATTCCTGTAGTGATAGTAGTACAAGTAATCCTTGGACTTGAGATCATCATAGTATCTTGTGTATGATGAGTTATACTTTGACTTATTCCTTAAGACCCTTAGGGTATATCAAAGGGTATGCTTGGGTATAACAAGTTGTATATGGAGATAATATATGATCAATAAAGAATCTACCACTTCTAATAAAAGAAGAAAATGTCCTATGTGATTCGATAAATGACAACCCAAGAGTCCTTGGTTAATAAGCGAATGAAATTAGAAAGGAGTTTCTAATTTGCATTATTTGGAGTTGTGCATTTAAGAGTCGAAATACATATAATTAAATAAAATAAGACTTGACAAGTAATTCCATGCCTTATATTTAATTGGGACATCAGTATGGTGGAAGGATTGAATTGCACGATAACTATTTACTCAAAGGTTCTTTTATGATTAATGTTGAAATCTATATTATCCGGAAAGTCGTTGATCGCTAGGGAGGCTTATCCCTATTGTAGAATAAATATTATTTATTTAAATTAATTAATTGTTTAATTTATTTATTTAAATAAGATTAGAATTGTTTTAATTGATTTATTCACAAACGGTTTAATATGGAGAACCTAAAGGGTAAATAACCATAAAAGGAAGAATAATTATTTAAGAAGTTAATGGCATAATCGTAATAATATGTTAAGTATATTTAATTTAATCTATGGTGATAGAATAAATTAAATAGCTTAATATTTATTATTTAATATTTTAGAAATATTAAATATAAATTAATAAGAGGAGTCTTATTAATATTATTACAATTATTATTATTTTAATTTCTAAAAGAGTTTAGGAATTAATTTAATATAAGTACTCTCATTTATTCCTAATAGGATTAGGAGGGAAAATTAATTAAAGGAGTTTAATTAATTATTCCTAATAAGATTAGGGAGCCCATTTAATGAAAAGAGTTTAATTAAAAATACCTTATTTTAATAGGGTTACTTGATATCTTTATAAGAGGAGTCTTATATCAGATATCAAATATACGTAATAATTCCAATAGTTGGGAGAGTACGCTCCTTTTCTATAGAGATAGAAAAACTAGGGTTTAGCCAACCACCCATTTTCTTGAATCTTTATTATTCCTTGGTGGATCACCTCTAGAGGCCAAACACATGGGTGGCTGACGTTGATCAAAGGAAGGAACCAAACCCGGTGAATTCAAGTTGAACGCGAAAAGGATTGGAGGTGAACTTGTACCTGAGGAAGCTCGGATCTTCAAGGGTATGATTCTTATTCATCTTTTTCGTTTAATTAATAATTGTGCATAAAGGGTGATCCGGGTATATGGTTTGTAAAATTTTAAACTCTGATTTTTACACGTTTCCGCACTTTTATGCAATTTGATTGCGTTCATGAATATTACAAACCAAACAGTTTTGGCTCTCCAATAAACTCCGGTGGTCCCAGCTCCTTGAACTGTTTAGCGGTGACCGTCCGAGAGTTTCCAGTGTTTCCACCTATATTTTGGACAGGAGCCGCTCTCGCCTGATGTTGCATGAATTGCATGAAGCCTCTGAACATTCCATCGTTCATCATTTGGTCAGTGTTGTTGTTTGCATGAGGATTGTTGCCTTCTTGATGCACATTATCCTGATTATTGATCTGTGGTGACTCAACGGTCTCCTGGGCTCCATTGCTATTCTCAACATTCTCGGATGTCATTTTCAAATACTGCCATAAAACAAGGGTTAATTAACATGCAACATATTATCCCTATACTCTGACCGACTAATTAAATACCAAATAAACTTAGGTAGGTCATACTAGGGAAGGAATTCCCCGTCTCTCCCCTCCTAGTTCTAGTCTCACATCTTAGCCAGGGATCATATCCTTAAGCTTTGATACCAACTGTGATGCCCCCAAAATAGGTATACATCACCCATCTTGAGTCGCCAAATACATGGTATAAAATTTAAATACAAACTTCTTTGATACAGTACGATAAAACGTGGTTGAGAGTTTCAACACGGACAATGTCTCGTAGAGAGTATACAAACTCAAATAAAGTCCTCATTACAATTATTATCACACTATTTCACATAATAGTGAGGACTACTATATCCATCTATCTGGACCATCACTCCGTTCCCCGACTAATCCCAGCTATATTCTCATTTTCCGAAGAAATAAAGTGAAAGAAAGGGTGAGCTTAACTAGCCCAAAGAAGAAATATTATGACTAAGATAATGCAGAATAATTTATCGTTAGCCTTCAACAGTGTTAAACTGATAAAATATTACCAACATCAAGTTTAACTGCAGCGAAACAAGCAATCCATTAAAAGAGTTAAGTAGAGAATAAAATCTACTATCTTCTATGATTTAAAATGTTTTTCATCACTTTTATCGCTGAGACTCAGCTTAATAAATAAACCACATCATCCCTGCACTACAGCCAAGGATATTCATTAGTATCACGACCATAAATTTTCCATGCTCTAAGGGCTAAGGATATTCGTGTATTCATCAATGGTCATGATCATGCCAACAACTGTCCATCAATGCACTACGACCAATGAGGACTTTTACCACATTATTTGTAACATTACGACATGATTATACAAGAATAATCCTCGGTCATAATCATACCAAGTCCATCTATGCACTACAGGCCACAAATGACTTTCAACATATTATAAACATGAGGATGATGACAAAGATATAAGAATTCAATAAAACAAGTTCAAGAATGCTCAGAAGAATATTTGCATGAAAAGATACTGGATGAAGCACAAATATCAAGGATATTCCACTAATTTCATGGAGTATAGAAGTCAAAACTTTAACCGACCGAGTATAATAGAATATATGAAAGCAGTAAATGGATTTTCACCGCCATGCAGTAATCCACGTGAGATGCATCATTTCCACAATTTAATAAGGAATGAATACAAAGGATCATTCACCATGCATGTGGTAGTCCACATGACAAAGTTATTCCAATGTAATAATAAAGAATAGAACCAGTCATGCGTAATTTAAGCATGCATGTGATATTCCAATAGAATAATAAAGAATGGAATAACAATGAATTCACTGTGCATGCGATAGAGCCTTATGCATATGTTATTCCAATGTAATAATAAAGAATGGAATAATAGAAGAATTTCACTATATATACGGTACTTCGCATAGACAGGTTATTCCAACATAATAATAAAGAATGGAATAACAACCCTTACGAGTATTGAAAGAAAATAACTCCATGAATACGAAGGAATAATACCCCTTACCTCAAAAGAAGACTAGATACTGGAATAGTGAGATAGCAGACTTATCTTCTTCTTTCTCTCTATAATTTCTCTCTATAATAATTGCTCTATAGCTTTAGTAAATTGGTGAGAAATGAATGAAGAATGAGCTTCTATTTATAGAAAAATATAGTTTCGATAATTGCACGTTTTGGGGCTCGAAGTATTACAATATAATAGCTTCCTCTTTTTCTTCATTTTTAATTTAGTCCTGCAAGTATTATCAAACTTGCATCACCTCCCCTAATAGTAAATAATGTGAATCAATAGTAAATCATGTGAATCAATAGTTCTAGACATGTGAAAATACGAATTACAGTATAGTACCTCCATCTATACCTTCATTTTTAACTTAGTCATGCAAGTATTATCAATCTTACACCACCACCCCTAATAGTACAAGAATGTGAATCAGTAGTACACACATGTGAACAATTAGTTATAATCATGTGAAATAATAGAAATTAATTGCTCATTTATCCGATTAATTGCCCGGTTGGTCAATATAACCTCCAGACATCCATTATTATCGAAATAGATGTCGATTTCTATTAACACTAATAATCCCAACACAATGGAAATATCAAATTCATCTTTAATCAACATGAACTTATTAATCATTAATATTATAACTCAAAATATTTAACAACCAGATCATTCCTAGAAAAAAGGGGCTTTTCGATAAGGATTTCTCCCTATTGGCACACAATTAGGTGACCAAACCTCTCATTGACAGAACTTTCTAGACATTGTCAATATTGCAATTAATAATATGAATAACTTTGTCATCTCAATTATTGATTTAATAATATAAAATATTATACAGATGTTACTGTGTCAATAATTGAATTAATAATATGAGAGATATGATGCATCAATTACTGTAGCAATAATTGAGTATAACTGAGTGACTTCACATAAGCGCCAATAATCAAACCGTGTGCTACTATGAAACCATGCGACATCGCATTTTTACCAACGGGTATTTCACGGTTTAACGGTAAAAATTTACCGTTATTTTTATAAAAGATAACTCGTCGCTTTTCTAACTACGATAATACTTTCGTTGTGTGGTCCACTTTAATGATTGTGGCTGTCAGACGTATATTCTCTGTTAAAACGAATATTCCCCGACCAATCGAATATTATATAACCATTTGCTTACTTTGTAAAACTTGTAAATAATACCCACAACTATAACATTATATCATATCCACACCATAATATTCAAAAATATATTTCGAAAAAATTTAATCTTTATTTATAAAAGTCGGGGTCTTACATATACCGTGTGCTATTATGCAATAACGCGTACCTCTATGGAACAACACATATTACTGTACTTTTATCACTGAGTATTTCAACAGTTTAACGGTAAAAGTCTTGTCATTATTTTTATAAAAAAGTTATTTTGGTCACTTTCTATATCCGAAAATTATTCCGTTGTGGAGTCCACCAATGATTGCGTCTTCGTACGAATATATCTCAATAAAAAGAATGTTCCCCGACCGAACAAATATTCTATGACAACTTGCTTATTTGGTAAAATTTACACATATCACCAATAACTATAACATTTATTAAATTATCACCTTACTATTTAGAATAATATTTATAAGAAAAATTGAATATTTTTATTTCATAAAATTCGGGGTCTTAGAATCGGTTCGACCGGTAAAAATCGAAACTGGCCGGCACTCTGGTTTGGTTCGAACAAAAAAAATTTTCAAAACCCGATCAAAGCCGGTGACTCGCCGGTTGGACCAGTCGACTCAATGACCCAGATTTAAGCCTTTGAATTTGATTGGATGTATCATTGATTGAGTTTTGAGTTATGATCATGATTTAATATCTTTCTTTTCATATAATTATAGTATTTATTTGAATTATATAAAGTAAACATTGTACAAATAGATTAAATTTTTTTTACCGAATTTGATTGAACGTATACTAGAGATGTTTATTATTTGTGTTTGATTTCATCACTCTTGAGTCTTGAGTTTTGAGTTATGATCATGATTTAATATCTTTCTTTGTATATAGATTTAGTATTTATTTGAATTGTATAAAGTAAATATTGTACAAATAGGTTTAATTTTTTTTGTAGATAAATTAATTAATATTACATATTTACTAAATATTATATATAATAATAATAATTAATATATTTAATTATTTATTATTTATTACATATTATTGACATCACTTGGTCAATAACGACCCGACCACTAAATCGACCAATGATAAAACAACCCAGGTCAAATCCCGAGTCTGGAACAAATCTCGGGTCAAATTTCAAGTCCTAATCGAATCAAATCCTTCCAAATAAGGCCTTAAACCACTGGCACACTAGTATCTTCTTGTGTCATCTTAGCCTTATCCTTATCGATATCCTTTGGGAGGATTATCATTGGGATCTTCAGTCCTAAGTGTACGACATTATCATAACATGTCAGAAGAGATGAACTCTATGATTCTGCTTAATTACAGAGTTATATATCCGATGGTAAAATGACTTGCCCTAAAGGATTGGTTGTACGATCGATCTCTATACTCTACGATCTGAATGCTCTATGTTCTTATAATACTTCCTGGTCTTCAACTCTACGATCACTCTTCAAACTTAGCTTTTGAACAATACATTTTATTAGAGTCTGCATTCTTTAAATTTGATGATGAATAAGCTTAATGTATATTTTTACTAGTATGATTTGTACAGTCCTTATAAAGAGTTGATCAATTATACAATGACATAGAATAGAAAGATCAAATAATGTTAGGTTGATCTTTAAAGAAGTTGTGTTGATGTATAGTTGATAGGATCGTAAAGTTATCATGCTACTTGAAAAATAAGATATTAGTGGATGCACAAGATCACAAATACATCAATAGGATCACTGAACTATGTGAAGTCACCAAAATTCTTTGTCTCGTAAAGTCACTTTAGATCGTCAAGTAAACAGATTATTCTCTCATCCAGCTAAGCGATAGTTGATAAAGACTCGATCGTTGAGCAATCAAGACTGACAAACTAATTGACAGTGGAGCGTTGCAAGGTGAAAGTCCCAATGTTTTCTTAAAATATCCTTGGCAAAAATCGAAGATTAGAGTATGTGTCTACCAACTACCTATTGGACAGTGACACATCAAGGGTGTTAGGTGAGAAAGCAGACTGGTGTGACAAGAAAGGAAAGGGAACGGTCTCCAAGGTTTAAAATGTCAACATCAATCATCCTAATACATCTGAACATTAAATACAACAATAGGCATTTTACAACGGGAAGATTTCTCTGCAGAGTATAAAGGGATATACGAACTTAACTTAAAACGAGATAAAAATCTTAATCTAAAAGCCAAAAACTCTACTAAAGTCTAAAAACGAACTCAACGATCAAATATTTAAAGTTCGTTCTTAGCTACACATCTTAACAAACATCAATCATCAGATCATCTAAGGGCAAAAGTGTCATTGTCAAGTGTGACTAAATATGTAAGTCTGCTGCGATTGAAGAGGAATAAGTGTCCTTGTCTTTGTGACAAAATATCTAACTCTGATGTGCTTGAAGAGGGCAAAAGTGTCCTTGTCAAGTGTGATTAAATATCCAAGTCTGATGGGCTTGAAAGAGGACTAAGTGTAATTGTATGTGTGACTAAATTATGTTTTAGTGGCTTCCTACTTGAGAAGCAGAAAAGTGAAGTAAAAGTTATTTAGTCTCTGAATCACTTAAAATTACTTGTGTCTTTACTTACTGCTATTATTGTAACAACCCGATATTTTCTATATAAATAAATCAGAAATTTTGCGTATATTTTTTTATTTATTTTAAGGATGAGGATTTGTACAAGATAATGTGTATATAAAAATATATTTATTACATGGATATTTATAAATAATTTTATTTTAGAATTACCTGATTATTATAAAGTATATTCTTATAATAATTAATTTTATAGTAGAAATGTTTTTATTAATTAGTTTCCATGAAAATATAATCATATATTATTTAAATAATATATAAAGTGATTTTTAGAATAATTATAATAATTAATTTATTATATGAATTTTAGTATGATTATTAAGTTAATTATTTTACCTTAATTATTAAGGTTAAATATGAAGAATAAATCGATATGGAATCCAAACCCTAATTTTGGATTTTTATCAAGGTATAAGAATAATAATATAATATTAAGTATATTTTGATTTTTCAAAGATTATAATATGAATATGTATATTGTATGTACGTATTGATAATGGTTGGTCAATTATGGTGTATAATTTTAAAACCCTAATATTAATTGGTTAAACCCTAGTTTTATTGTGGGAAACCCTAATTAGAAAATCAATTATGATTTTAAGATCATTATATAAGCGTGATATATGAATTATGTTGTGTATTACATGATTAATTAGGTAAACCCTAATTAAAATCTAGAAATCCTAATTAATCTTTAGAAAACCCTAATTAAAAATCCTAATTTCTAAAATCTCGAAACCCTAATTGAAAACTCAAATTAGAGTTCAAGATTGATTGGTGATGGTGTTAATGTGATTAATTAACAAGTATTAGAATTACAATTATTAATTATGAAAACCCTAAATTGTTAAACCCTAATTACTAAACTAGAACCCTAATTTAGTAATTGAAAACCCTAATTATAATTTAGTAATCCCTAATTATCAAAAATCGTAAACCCTAATTGCTAAATTAGCAAAGTTAATTATAATTAGTGATTTTAAACCCTAATGTTCCTGTATAAAGTAATTAGAAAATTAATTTAATTAAGGAAACCCTAATTTCAAAATTTTAGAAACTAAAATTTATTTAATTTTTGTGCAAACCCTAAATTAGAAATCCTACAATTGTTTTGTGCTAAACAATAGGGTTAAACCCTAAGGGTCAAACCCTAAGGGTTTGTCAAATGACAAAATTGTCATTAAAATTCAAAGCCAATATTTGACCAAAATGCCCCTCTTGAATTATTGAAGCTAAGTTGTGCATATTGCCATATTTGTAGTAGGTAAACCACTTGGATCATCCATATGACTGAAATACAACACATGTCACCCATTACACATTAGCCAATACATTATAACATTATATATATAGATCCAAGAGAGAGAAAAGTGCTCATTTTCTCTCATTTGCTCATCAAATACTCAACCAAGCTATCCTCTCTCAAAACCAACGAAATTTGGTAGCATATCAGTCCCATATCAAAGCCCCACTAACATCTATATCAAAATAGAACCCTAAGATCAGAGATTGATCATCAAGGTATAAACCCTAGCTTGAAAAATCTGTCCATTGATCCCATTTAGATGTTGTTTTTTTTGTGCTAAATGTGTTGTTAGTAGTGTCTAAGGATGATCTAGGTTGCTAGATGTTAGATCCATAACATCTAGAAGCTCGGATTTGAAGATTTCAAAAATCTAGAATAAAATTTCTTAGTGGTCTGACAATGAATGTCAGTGGCCACAAATCTTTCTCTGTTTATGATTTTTCTTGGTTTAAGTATTGGATCTGTAGTTTGATATATGGTCTCTGATCTGGATCTGGAATCAGGCTTATATCTTGTCTATATTGCAAGCTGTGGCTGGTCAAACTACGTTGACCGACCATGACCATGCAAAATCTGGGTAACCCAGAACGAGCTCAGGAAGCTTTGACAGGATTTTCATGATCACAGATCTGACAGTGGTTTGATAATCTGTTCTTGATTTTGTATCTAGGTTGTAGTATGTAGGTTATACTACATGTTTATGGCTTAAAATCGCCTAATAATTAAACTAGGTGATTGTAATGGACGGTCAAACCAGGCAAGTCGAGCATGTTCTCTATTTTCTGGGTAACCTAGAAAATATATGAACATGTCGACTGACATGGTTTGACCGAGTCTTAACTTTTGATTCTGTTCATGATATTTGTATTTTATGTAATAGATCTACTCTCTTGCATGCTAGCTACAACCTGGAACCTTTAGATCACAAAACTATTTCATGTAAAGCAAGTTATGGAAGCCCAAAGTAGGCATCATGAATTGTTCTTCATTTCTAGGTAACCCATAAATGAAGAACAGGTCTGACAGCCAATGTAGAAGCTCAGATCTCCTCTGTTATACATGTTATGATTTTTTTTTGTTTTTTAATGTTGTAGTCCTGAACAAGCACTTTAAGTTCTAACCAAAAACATGCTTTGAATCATCATAGATTAAGAGTAACAGTTGGTCAAAGTAGCTATCTCGAAACTGTGTATGAAGTTCTGGGTTTCATGAAGAACACCTCAAGAACACCTATAGCGACAGTTTCTTCGCTATAGGGCCCTTTAGCGACAGATATTTTCGAAAATTAATTAATTTAATTAAATAAATAGAAAAAAATAGTTTTTAATTATTAAAAATACAAAATAAATTATTAAAAATTATTTTAAATTCGAAAATTAGTTTTTAATTATTTTTAATATATTTCATAAATATTTAATATGTTTGAAATATTAAAAGTATTTAATTTATTTAATTATTATATTAAATAAATTATTTAAAATGATTTTAATATTTGAAAAATCATTTAAAATTATATAATGATATAAGAAAATATTTTAAGTTATTTTTAATGACTTTTAATATTTTGTGATAAATTTAATTAATAAATTAATATTAATGATAATTAAGTTATTTAATAAATAAATTAAATTAATAAATTAAAAATGATTTTATTATATTAAAATTATTTAAAAATATTTTAAGTTATAAAATATAACTTTTAATATTTAAAGGTAAATTTCATTAATTAATTATTATTAATGATATTAAATTTATTTAATAATTATATTAAATAAATTAGTTTAAAAATAATTTTAATATTATAAAAATCATTTTAAATGAAAATAAAATGTTTAATGATATTTTAAGTTATAAAATATAACTTTTAATATTTAAAGGATAATTTCATTAATAATTTAATATTAAGGATTATTAATTTAATATTAATGATATTAAATTTATTTAATAATTATATTAAATAAATAGTTTAAAAATGATTTTATTAATTTAAAATAATTTAAAAGGATATAAATGAATTAAAAATATTTTAAGTTATACCTAATGACTTTTAATATTTTGATAAATAAAACATGAATACTTAAATATTAATGATAATTATTTAAAAGTAATTTTAAATATTTTAAAAATCATTTAAGGGAATATAAATACTTTAAAAATATTCTAAGTTATTATAAATAACTTTAATATTTTTGACAATGGTTTCATTAATAGTTTAATATTAATTAAATATTAATGATAATAGAATTGTTTAATATTTATATCATTTAATAATGATTCCGATGTTTGAAAATTTATGATAAATTATAATAAATGTTTTAAAATTATATTAAGTCATTTAAAAATAATATGACTGATAATTATAGATATTGAGCTACAGGATAGAGTCTTAGACTCGATAATTACCCGATAAAGTCGTCGGTACACCGACATATTTCAGAAATTGATCTGGACTTAGATAATTTGATTAGATAAGTGTTTATTTGTGATTCAATGGTTGTTAAACATATGTGACAATGTGATTGGGTTATGTGATGACTGCGGAATGCAGTACTATGTGTTATAGTATATTGTTCTAATCGAATGAATGATCTGATTAATGATAGGTCGGGATATAAAAGATAAAACTAAGTAGCTAATGTGAAGAAGTAAGATCGTGCAAGATATCTTACCTTTACATTTTTTTTATGCAATGGACATGAGTAAGAATGTTTCTAAATTATATTCTTACTGTACTGATTATTAACCCTATATTATATACGCTCATTGATTATCAACATGTTAGTATATGATAATTCATATATATATATATATATATATATATATATATATATATATATATATATATATACTCTGTTCGTTAATTTCTATAAATAGTTATACAAGTGTCCCCAGTTAGATAATCATTGTATTTAATCACATGTTGATACACCTTTGTCAATTACCCGTATATATATATGTTGAATTATAGATTATTGTTGAACAGATGAAACCTTATTATTATATATCCAACTGAATTACTTTGGTTTGGAACCAAGACAAGTATGAACATCCCTTACCGGGAAATTTTTTTTATGCACCCAAGGTGGACAGAGTGAACGATACCCTCGTTCTTGCAATGTAGTGTTGATCAATACAGGGTACAATGGGCCGATCAACCCCGTGCCCGTAAGCTATGACGGTTTACAGATGAAGTTCTGTTTAACCTTTTTGAAAATGAAAACAATGTTCATAGTATGTCACCTTAACCCTAGTTATAGTCAATACGTAGTTTCAAAAATTTGAACGAGGGTTGTTATGTTATTATTATCGGTTCAGATTACTTTACAACTATTGATTTGTTGTAGAAGAGTAGTATAAAGAAAAAATTTAAATTCTTTCAGCTTATATATATATAATTGCTATTACTTATTGGGCACTCAAATGCTCATCCTTGCTTAATTTAAATATTTTCAGCTAAGTGTGAACAACCTGAAGGATCATGCAGAAACAAAGGGAAAGGAAAGCAAACAGAATAAGATTTGTGATAATTTATGTGATAGTTTAATATTATTAAGACAATGTAGATATATATCTATCATGTATTGTAATGAATGTGTAAAGGTCTCGTACCTAGTGATTCAAACTCTGATGAACATGTAAATTAAGTTGATCTTTATATTATTGTTATTATTATTAGTATTATTCCGCTCATAGAAATGGTATCGTGAAGCACCGAGTTCGGGTTTCAAGTACCCGGATTTGGGGGCTTTATAGGTTAGTATCAGAGCTTAGGGTTAAAAACCTTAGGTGGGCTAGACCTTAGGCTATAACCTTAGAACAGAGGGAAACATTGAAAATATAAATAACTCATATAGAGTTTAAAAAGAGATGAATTGAATAAATTCATCGTCAAACAAAGTAAAAGATAACTTATATAAAACTTTTATTTGTTGTGTGTATATACTATAAGCTAATCAGGATAATTTATGTGTGTAGATGTCTGGTGGAAAAGGCTTGTTATATGCATATAGCATGAAGAAGGGTCAAACCCATACACCTGAGCTGATATCGACGCCAATAGCTGAAATGAAGGCTCATAATGAAAACAACTCGGACGATGTGGTTATTGTAGAAAACGTAGTAGCAAATCTGGAGATGGTGGAGCTGACAGATAGTGATTCAGACACTAAAGTTGAAGCTGATCAAGCATCAACGGAGTTGCAGGATCTGAGGAACAAGGTTTTTTCTCTGGAAAGGCTGTGGGAGATAGAAAAACTATTGAATAGTCAGTTATGTCAAGTGTTAATAGAAACAATGGAAGAACAAGATAAGCTTAAAATCCAAATTGATCAGATGGGAGCCACAAGCAACATATCGTGTGTGGCTCCAGCAAGATGGGGAAAAGAAAGATAGGAGACCATGACTTAGGAAAATTTGACAAGAAGAAAGGGAAAAGAATATGTTATCTGTGCGGTTATGAGGGACATACCACTCTGTATTGTCCTGACTATAAACCAGGAGCATGTTTTATCTGTGGGATAGAAGGTCATCAGGCGAAAGGTTATCCAAAGAAAAAAGCGTAGCAAATAGGTAGTATAGGTTCTATTGTGTAGGCGTGTTTAATGTGATATATATATGATAAGTATGTCTGTGTAATGTAATGTTCTCAACTTTTGTGTTGGTCAAAGTTGTAAATCCCGACTTTTGTGGTCACAAAGGGATAAATGATGTTTAAAGCAGTTGTGTATGCTATGTAAAATATTCACTAAATGAATATAAATTTATGTTTGAGAAATGAAACAAGTTTAACATACTCATCTTATGTGATAAGGTTTAGAATGTAAGTTAAATTTATGATTTTTATTTAACCAGATAATGACGCCAAGACGCCAAACTCAAAACCAAAGGGCAGAAGAATCTGTCAACAACGTTGAGGGACAACAACAAGCAGACCCGATGCAACACTTTGTAAATATGGTAGCTCAGGCTATGCAACAGGGAATATCAGTCGCTGAAAACCAGCCGAACAACCACTTAGCAAACTT
Organism: Panax quinquefolius; assembly: GCA_020205615.1. NCBI lineage: Eukaryota > Viridiplantae > Streptophyta > Magnoliopsida > Apiales > Araliaceae > Panax > Panax quinquefolius. Next base: position 125,385,159 of record CM035172.1, on the reverse strand, counting down.
CAAGGACTTTAAGGCTGTAGGACCGCCGAAATTCAAAGGTACAACTGACCCTGTTGAAGCCCAAACTTGGGTCAAAGAGATTGAAAAAGAATTCGTGATAGCTAGGGTAGCTGAAGGGCAAAAGACTACTTTTGCCATTTACATGATGAAGGGGGAGGAAAACTTTTGGTGGGAAGTGAATCAGGCAAGGACAGGAGAAGGTGTAGTTACTTGGGATAGATTCAAAACTTTGTTTTATGAAAATTATTTTTCACCTAGTATGCAGGCTAGGATGAAGGTAAAATTTTTAGAATTGAAGCAGGAGAATATGACGGTGTCAGAATACGCCGCAATATTCAATGAGTTAGCTAGGTTTGCTCCGCATCAAGTTGATATGGAGGCTTGGAAAGCGAGAAGGTTTGAGCTGGGATTAAAACCTTGGCTCTACAACAAGGTTGCGGTGTTGCAAATTCCTACATTTGCAGCACTCATGGAGAAAGCAATTATAGATGAGGAGGGAAGTGAGGCCATGAGCCTCTACAACAAAGAGAAGAAGAATAAGGGTAAGACCGAAGGAGCTGGGAAGGTAAAAATTAATAGTGGGAGCAGGAGTGGAGATGGAAAGAGGAAGGTGAACAACTTTGGAAGTGTGCAGGTGAAACAAAAAGGTGTTAAGAAGCCAGCGGTACAGTGCAAGACTTGTGGAAAGAACCACTCAGGGGAGTGTCTGAAAAGAAAATTCGTTTGTTATAAGTGCGGGCAGGAGGGCCATATCTCTCCCAATTGCCCTAATCCTAGGATGAATAGTGGGTGTTTTCTGTGCGGATCGACTGATCACAAGGTGAAGGATTGTCCGAAGAGGAGGGCGAAAACAGGAAGTATTAACACGGACACTGGCAGTGGGACGTTAGCAATCATCGGACCGACTTCGTCAAACAATCCAACAAAATCAATAGCAAAGGTCTACAACATGACTATCCAGGACACGATGGTAGCTGACAATGGAACTCCAGGTATTATTCATACACTTTTATTTTATTATACATGATTTTCCCATAAATAATAAATTATTTTATAAAGAAATTTTGAAGGAGGAATTTGAGTTCTTTTAGGAATCAAATTTCAATTTAATCAGAAAGACAAGCTTTATGTGTAAGACCCTAACTTTTTGAATAAAGATTAAATTTTCTCGAAATATATTTTTAATATTATGGTGTGGATTTGATATAATATTATAGTTGTGGGTAGTATTTATAAATTTTACAAAGTATGCAAGTTGTTATATAATATTCGATTGGTTGGGGAATATTCATTTTAACAGGGAATATTCGTACAATGGAACAATCATTGGTGGACCCCCACAACAGAATTATTGTCAGATTGGGAAAACGACAAAAATACTTTATGAAAATAACGGCGGAAGTTTTACCGTTAACTGTTGAACTACCCGATAATAAAAGTACAGTAATACACGTGGTTGCATAATAGCACACGGTATTGATTATGTATGCTTACGTGAGAAGTTACTCAGTTATACTCAATTATTGGTACAGTAATTACTGCATCATATCTCTCATATTATTGATTCAATTATTGTCATAGTATCATCTGCATAATATGTTATTTTATTAAATCAATAATTGAGACGACAAAGTTATTCATATTATTAAATTGCAATATTTATAATGTCTAGAAGTTCACAAGGAGAGGTTTGGTCACCTAATTGCGGCGCCAATAGGAAGAAATCCTTATTGGAAAGCCCCCTCTTTCCAGGAACGATTTGGTTGATAAATATTGTGAGTTATAATATTAATGATGAATGTTATTAAAATTAAAGTTGTGTTCAGAGTTGAATTTGGAGACGCGGACGTGATATTTAAGTCCGGAACGATGAAATTAGTAAAAATAATCTATAAACACAAAATTTTTCGGAATTCACTATTTGGTCAAAAAGTCAACAGTTGACTTTTTTGGGAAAAGTCAAACTTTGAAATTTCAAAATTTTTATTTTTGATAAAAATGGTTTCATTGTGTTGAAATTATTCGTGTTAGTGAAAATCGACAATTATTTCGATAATAATTGATGTTTGGAGGTTATATTGACCAATCGGGTATTTAACCGGATAAATGAGCAATTGATTGCTATTATTTCACATGATTATAACTATTTGTTCACATGTGTATACTATTGTTTCACATTCTTGTTACTATTAGGGGAGTTGGTGCAAGATTGATAATACTTATATGATTAAGTTAAAAATGGAGGTATAGATGGAGGTACTATACTGTAATTCGTATTTTCACATGTCTAGAACTATTGATTCACATTATTTACTATTAGGGGAGGTGGTGTAAGTTTGATAATACTTGCAGGACTAAATTAAAAATGAAAGAAAAGTTGGTGGCATTGTTCTATAATTTTTCGAGCCCCAAAATGTGCAATTATCGAAACAATATTTTTCTATAAATAGAAGCTCATTCTTCCTTCATTTCTCACCAATTCACTAAAGCTATAGAGCACTTATTATAGAGAGAAATTATAGAAAGAAGAAGAGAAGTCTGCTACCTCACTATTTCAGTATCCAGTTTTTCTAAGGTAGGGAATATTATTTGTTGTACTCGTAGGGAGTATTATTTTTTTCTTATCCATGAAAAGAACTTCTATTATCCCATTCTTTATTATTACATTGAATAACTCAGATACGCTGAGCTACCCTATACTTGGTAAAATTCTTCCGTTGTTCCATTCTTTATCATTCTGTTGGAACATTACATGTCATGCGTGCGTTCTATGGGACCGGGTTTCGTTTTTATTATTCTCGTTGGAATATCTTGTTCATGCATTTTATGGGACCTGATTCCGCCTCTTTATTATTCTATTGGAATATCCTCGTCATGCATGTTTCTACCGGACTGATTAAAATCTTTATTATTATGTTGGAATATCACATGCATGCGTTTTTACGGGACCGATTTCGTTATTTATTATTCTATTAGAATAACCTGCCTGTGCGGTCTATCGCATGCCTGGTGATTTCTTTTGTTATTCTATTCCTTATTATACTCAGTTAGTTAAAGTTTTGACTTCTATACTCCATAAAATTAGTGGAATATCCTTGATATTTGCGCTTCATCCAGATCTTTTCATGGAAATATTCTTCTAAGCATTCTTGAATTTTACTCTACAAAGCAAAGATCATGTTGACAATTTTGGACGTTATTAGTTCCTCGGATAAAATAATTCTTGAACTTGTTTTATTGAATTCTTATATCATTGTCATCATCCTCATGTTTATATTTTGTTGAAAGTCATCTGTGGCCTATAAAGTGCATAGATGGACTTGGTATGATTATGACTGAGGGATTATTGTAATCATGTAATCATGACCGTAATGTTACAAATGATGTGGTAAAAGTCCTCATTGGCCCGTAGTGCATTGATGGACGATTGTTGGCATGATCATGACCATTATTGAATACACAAATATTCTTGGCCCGTAGTGCATGGATAATTGTGGTCGTGATACTAAAGAATATCCTTGGCAGTAGTGTAGGGGTGATTCGATCATGTGGATTATTTATTGTCGAGTCCCAGATGATAAAAGTGATGAAAAACCTTTTAAATCATAAAAGATAGTAGATTTTATTCTCTACTTGACTCTTTTAATGGATTGCTTGTTTTACAAGTGATTAAACTTGATGTTTGTTATATTTTATCGGTTTTTAACTTTGTTGAAGGCTAACGATAAATTATTCTCGCATTATCTTAGTCTTAATATTTCTTATCGGGCTAGTTGAGCTCACCCTTTATTCTTTCACCGTTCTCTTCGTGAAATGAGAACGAAGTTGGGACTAGTCTGGGAGAAAGAGTGATGGTCCTAGATGGTGCATTAGTAGTCCTCACCATTATGTGAAATAGTGTGATAATAATTGTAATGTGGACTCCTTTTGAGTTTGTATAATCTCTAGTAGAAAATATTTGTATTCAAACTCACAGTTTATGTTTTGTCGTATTATACACGACCTTTGTATTAATAAGTTGTATTTGAATTCTGTACCATGTATCTGGCGACTCAGGATGGGTGATGTATACCTAATTTTGGGGACGTCACAGTTGGTATCAAAGCTTAGGGATATGATCCCTGGCTGAGATGTGAGATAAGAACTAGGAGGGGAGAGATGGGGAATTCCTTCGCTAGTATGACCTACCTAAGTTTATTTGGTATTTAATTGGTTGGTCAGAGTATAGGGATAATATGTGATATGTTAATTAACCCTTGTTTTGTGGCAGTGTTTGAAAATGACATCCGAGAATGTTGAGAATAGCAATGGAGCACAAGAGACCGTTGAGTCTCCACAGATCAATAATCAGGACAATGTGCAACAGGATGTCGATAATCCTCCTGTAAACAACAACATTGATTAATTGATTTGACCGGTACATTTAGGAGCTTTTAGAATTCATGCAACATCAAGCGAAGGCGGCTCACATTCAAAATGGGAGGAAACAATGGCAACCCACGGTTGGTCACCGCTAAAGCGATTCAAGGAGTGGGACCACCAGAGTTTTTGGGAAAGCCAGAACCACTTAAGGCGGAGACGTGGTTAAAGAAGATTACAAAGATATTTGAGGTCTTGGGATGCTCCAAGGAGCAAAAGGTTTCCTTTGCCACCTTTATGTTGCGTGAAGAAGCAGATCATTGGTGGGAATCTGTAAAACGTACCCAGACTGACGCACTCAAGATGTATTGGGAGAAGTTCCAAGAGCTGTTAAACGACAAGTACTTTCCCGAAAGTATTCGTCACATGAAGGAGGTTGAGTTTATCAAGTTGGAACAAAACAATATGATCGTGTCGCATGTCTGAGGCTAAATTTATGAGTTATCCCGGTTTGCATCCCATTTGGTTGATAATGAGGAGCGAATAACCCGAATGTTTTTAAGAGGTTTGAAACTGGAGATACTACAATATCTTATTTCTCATAAACTGTGTTTGTATTCAGATGTTGTAAATAGGGCTCGATTGTTTGGTAGCGATAACGAGTCAACACAACCAAGAGAAAGCGGTGGCGAGAATGAAAATACCGGTGGGTATGATCATCGAAGCGGTGACAACAAACGTGGAGGGAATCAACATGCCAGAAATGGTAACCACTTCGATGGTAATCATAGCCAAGACAATAAAAATAGACATTTCAAGAAAAGGAGATTCAACTATGATGGAAAGACGTCAGCACCAGCACCCGTTATTAAGGAAGGAGAACGACCACCTATCATATGCTTCAAATGCGGAGGGGAGGGACACATCGGTCAAAGCTGGCGATGTCATCCAAAACATGTTATAATTGTGGAAGAGAATGTCACTTAGCTCGATTTTGTCATTCATCAAGACAAATTCAGCTAGGATGGAGGCACCAAAGGTCGCCCGAAAAGTCAAAATTTGGTAGTGCAAGGGAAGCGTTTGTTGTGACCTCCCGAAAGCAAGGAACCCGAACGAGGTTATCACGGGTAAGCTTATCATAAACTCTAGTGAAGTCTATACCTTATTTGATACCTGTTCTTACCCATTCTTTATTTCTCCTACTTCCGCTCAACGTTTAAATTTGACTCCGGAGAAATTAGACTTTAACTTATCTGTTGAAACTCCATTAGGAGAAACCTTCATTACATCCATTGCTTATAAGTCTTGTTTGATTCAAATCGGTGGCAAATCGACGTTACCGTCGATCTTATCTCCTTAAAAATACTTGCATTTGGACGTGATTCTAGGATTGATTGGTTAACTACTCATCATGCTAAAATTGATTATTTTCGTAAGGTTGTTAGCTTTCATATTCCTAATAAACCTATTATGCGAATTCAAGCGACCAAACCATTAAAATCAATCACGGTCATCTCAAGCCATAAAGCTATTCGTTTATTGAAAAACGGATGTCAAGCTTTCTTAGCTCATGTCAAAGATTTAAACAAAAATACGTCAGATTTGAAGGATATTTCTATTGTTAATAAATTTCCTGACGTATTCCCTGAAGAACTTCCTGGCCTACCCCCAGAGCGTGAAGTTGAATTTTGTATATACCTTGAACCTGGTACAAAACCCATTTCCAAAGCCCCATATCGAATGGCTCCTATTGAAATTTAGGAGTTAAAAACCCAATTGCAGGAATTGTTAGATATTGGTTTCATTCATCCTAGTACGTCTCCTTGGGGTGCTCCTATTCTATTCGTGAAGAAGAAAGATGAGAGTATGCGACTTTGTATTGATTATCGGGAGTTAAATCATGTCACCATCAAAAATAGGTACCCATTGCCACGTATTGATGACCTGTTTGATCAGTTATAAGCAGCACAATTTTTTTCAAAGATCGATCTTCATTCTGGATATCATCAGCTGAAGGTTAAAACCGAGGATATTCCAAAGGCGCCTTCGTAACTCCATGACGGGCATTATGAATTCTTAGTCATGTCTTTTGGATTGACTAATGCTCCTGCTGCCTTCATGGATATGATGAACCGAGTATTCAAGAAATATTTGGATCACTTTGTGGTCGTCTTTATTGATGACATCCTTATTTATTCCAAAAGCAGTGCAGATCATGAGCAACACTTGAGGCTGATACTCCAAAAGCTTCATGAATATAAGCTTTATGCCAAGTTAAAGAAATGCGAGTTCTGGCTTGAGGAAGTAGCATTCCTTGGGCACGTAGTATCAAGTCATGGAATATCCGTTGACCCGGCAAAGATTGAAGCTATTCAAAGTTGTGAGCAACCCAAATCAATGACCGAAGTACGTAGCTTTCTCGGTTTAGCTGGTTATTATCGGAGATTCGTGGAAGGATTTTCTTGAATCGCTACTCCATTAACTCAGCTGACTCGGAAAGATACAAAGTTTGGTTGGAGCGAGGATTGTGAGAAGAGTTTTCAAGAACTCAAAAGGAGACTCATTTCAGCACTTATTCTGATAATACCATCTGGTTCGGAGGGATTTGTCATCTACAGTGATGCTTCGGGCAAAGGGTTAGGATGTGTTCTCATGCAACATGGGAAAGTCATAGCCTATGCCTCAAGATAACTCAAAGAATATGAGAGGAATTATCCTACTCATGATCTAGAGTTAAATTTGTTGTCTTCACACTTAAAATTTGGAGGCATTACTTGTATGGAGAGAAAGTGGAGATCTTTACGGATCATAAAAGCCTCAAATATTTCTTCACTCAAAAGGAACTCAACATGCGACAACGACGTTGGCTGGAACTGTTGAAAGATTATGATCATATCATCCAAATATATCCTGGAAAAGCGAACGTGATAGCTGACGCATTGAGTAGAAGATCATATGCGGGTACGAGTGCAATATTCACAACACAAAAGCCCATTTTGTGTGACTTGCAAAGGATGGAGATAGAGTTAAAGACTCCAAGGACCCATGTGATGATGGCGAATATACGAGTAGAACCGACTTTAATTGATAAAGTTAAAGTTGCTCAAGTTACAGATCCGGAGCTGATGCGTATGAGGAAGAAAGTGCAGGAAGGTGCTATGCCGGAAGTAAGAATCGATGAAGAAGGAATACTTCGAGTCAACTCCAGACTTTGTGTTCCTAACGACCCTGATTTAAAGTATAAAATCATGATGGAGGCGCACAACACACCGTTTGTAATCCATCCTGGGAGTACCAAAATGTATCGTGATCTTCGTCATACATTTTGGTGGAGCAATATAAAGAGAGAGATAGCGCTATTTATCTCAAGGTGTCTAATTTGTCAATGAGTTAAAGCGGAGCATCAAGTACTAAAAGGTCCATTGCAACCACTTGAAATTCCAGAATGGAAGTGGGAGCACATTACCATGGATTTCGTTACCGGTCTTCCCAAAGTTTCTCAAGGCATAGATGCGATTTGGGTCATTGTTGATAGATTGACCAAGTCTGCTCATTTCTTATCGATACGAGAAACTTATACACTTGAACGTCTTGCTCGTATGTACATAAACGAGGTTGTAAGATTGCATTGTATGCCAGTATCCATAGTTTCTGATCGAGACCCAAGATTCACTTTAAGATTTTGGGTTAGTTTGCAAAAAGCGATGGGCACAGATTTACGATTTAGTTTGGCATATCATCCTCAGACGGACGGGCAGTCGGAGAGGATGATTCAAACTCTTGAAGATTTACGATTTTGTTACGTGTTGCTCCATGGAAAGGAGTTACAAGATTTGGAAAGAGAGGAAAGCTCAATCCTCAATTCATTGGCCCATTTTTAATCCTCGATCGAGTAGGAACTGTGGCCTATAGACTTGCGTTACTGCCAAGTATGTCTCGTGTTCATAATATTTTTCACATATCCATGTTACGTAAATATGTGAAAGACCCGAACCACATTATTGAGTTAGAACCGGACTAAATAGAGGAAGATTTAACGTATGAAGAGGTTCTTGTTAAAATCTTGGATAAGAAGGAACATATTCTACGCTCCAAGGTTATACATCAAGTCAAAGTTTTGTGGAGAAACCACGATATTGAGGAAATGACCTGGGAGTTAGAATCTGAAATGAAATCAAAGTATCCTCACCTCTTCAACATACCAGGTACGCACCCTAATTTCGAGGATGAAATTTCATAAGAAGGGGAGGTTATAAGACCCCAACTTTTTGAATAAAGATTAAATTTTCTCGAAATATATTTTTGAATATTATGGTGTGGATTTGATATGATATTATAGTTGTGGGTAGTATTTATAAATTTTGCAAAGTATGCAAGTTGTTATATAATATTCGATTGGTCGGGGAATATTCATTTTAACAGGGAATATTCGATATAACCAAGACAAATCATTGGTGGACCCCACAATGTAATTATTGTCGGATTGATCGAGAAAATAACAAAAATACTTTATGAAAATAACAATGGAAGTTTTACCGTTAAGCTCGTTGAACTACCCGGTAGTAAAATTACGAAGAATATGCGTGTGGTTGCATAGTAGCAATACCAGTATTGATTATTGATGCTTACGTGAGAAGTCACTCGGTTATACTCAATTATTGGTACGAAGAATTGTTGCATCATATCTCTCATATTATTGATTCGATTATTGTCATAGTATCATCTGCATAATATGTTATTTTATTAAATCAATAATTGAGACGACAAAGTTATTCATATTATTAAATTGCAATATTTACAATGTCTAGAAGTTCTGTCAAGGAGAGGTTTGGTCACCTAATTGCGCGCCAATAGGGAGAAATCCTTATTGGAAAGCCCCCTCTTTCCTGGGAATGATCTGGTTGATAAATATTATGAGTTATAATATTAATTATGAATGTTATTAAAATTAAAGTTGTGTTTGGAGTTAAATTTGGAGACGCGGACGTGATATTTGAGTCCGGAACGATGAAATTAGTAAAAATAGTCTATAAACACAAAATTTTCAGGAATTCACTATTTGGTCAAAAAGTCAACAGCTGACTTTTTCGAGAAAAGTCAAACTTTGAAATTTCAAAATTTAAATTTTTGATAAAAATGGTTTCATTGTGTTGGAATTATTTGTGTTAGTGAAAATCGATAATTATTTCGATAATAATTGATGTTTGGAGGTTATATTGACCAATCGGGTATTTAATCGGATAAATGAGCTATTGATTGCTATTATTTCACATGATTATAACTATTTGTTCACATGTGTATACTATTGCTTTACATTCTTGTTACTATTAGGGGAGTTGGTGCAAGATTGATAATACTTACATGATTAAGTTAAAAATGGAGGTATAGATGGAGGTACTATATTGTAATTCGTATTTTCACATGTCTAGAACTATTGATTCACATGATTTACTATTGATTCACATTATTTACTATTAGGGGAGGTGGTGTAAGTTTGATAATACTTGCAGGACTAAATTAAAAATGAAAGAAAAGTTGGAGCTATTGTTCTGTAATTTTTCGAGCCCCAAAATGTGCAATTATCGAAACTATATTTTTCTATAAATAGAAGCTCATTCTTCCTTCATTTCTCACCAATTCACTAACGCTATAGAGCACTTATTATAGAGACAAATTATAGAAAGAAGAAGAGAAGTCTGCTACCTCACTATTCCAGTATCCAATTTTTCTAAGGTAGGGAATATTATTTGTTGTACTCGTAGGGAGTATTGTTTTTTTCTTATCCATGAAGAGAACTTATGTTATTCCATTCTTTATTATTCTGTTGGAATAACCTGTGTACGCGGGCTACCCTATACTTGGTGAAATTCTTCTGTTGTTCCATTATTTATCATTCTGTTGGAACATCCTGTCTCTGCGTTCTCACGGACCTAGTTCCGTCTTTTATTATTACATTGGAATATCCTGCATGCGTTTTACGTTGGACACGATTCCTTCTTTATTATTACATTTGGAATATCTCATGCATGCGTTCTCATGGGACTGATTCCGTCTTTATTATTCATTGGAATAACTCGCTGCTGCGATCTATCGCATGCACGGTGATTTCTTTTGTTATTCCATTCCTTATTATACTCGGTTGGTTAAAGTTTTGACTTCTATATTCCATGAAATTAGTGGAATATCCTTGATATTTGCGCTCATCCATCGATATCTTTTCATGGAAATATTCTTACGAGCATTCTTGAATTTTACTCAAAGCAAGTATCATGTTGACAATTTGGACGTTATTAGTTCTGGATAAAATAATTCTTGAATTTGTTTTATTGAATTCTTATATCATTGTCATCATCCGCATGTTTATATTTTGTTGAAAGTCATCCATGGCCTATAGTGCATAGATGGACTTGGTATGATTATGACTGAGGATTATTCGGTGTAATCATGACCGTATTGTTACAAATGATGTGGTAAAAGTCCTCATTTGCCCGTAGTGCATTGATGGACAGTTGTTGGCAAGATCATGACCATTATTGAATACACAAATATTCTTGGCCCGTAGTGCATGGATAATTGTGGTCGTGATACTAAAGAATATCCTTGGCTGTAGTGCAGGGGTGATTCGATCATGTGGATTATTTATTAAGCTGAGTCCAAGCGATAAAAGTGATAAAAAACCTTTTAAATAATAAAAGATAGTAGATTTTATTCTCTACTTGACTCTTTTAATGGATTGCTTGTTCCGCTGCAGTTAAACTTGATGTTTGTTATATTTTATCGGTTTAACAACATTGAAGGCTAACGATAAATTATTACGCATTATCTTAGTCTTAATATTTCTTACTTGGCTAGTTGAGCTCACCCTTTCTTTCCTTTGTTCTTCTTGAAATGAGAACGTAGTTGGGACTAGTCGGGGGATAGAGTGATGGTCCTAGATGGTGCATTAATAGTCCTCACCATTATGTGAAATAGTGTGATAATAATTGTAATGTGGACTCCTTTTGAGTTTGTATAATCTCTAGTAGACAATATTTGTATTCAAACTCACAGTTTATGTTTTGTCGTATTATACACGACAGTTGTATTATTAAGTTGTATTTGAATTCTGTACCATTTATCTGGCGACTCAAGATAGGTGATGTATACCTAATTTTGGGGGCGTCACAATATGTGAATAGTTAAAGATCAGTTCGATCAAAATATGATCGAGATCTACTCGCAATAATTATGCATGCTATGTACCCTAGTATGTATAGGTTTTGAAACTGTGATTCCGGGGACAGAATCTTTATAAGAGAGGGTGAATGTAACAACCCGATATTTTCTATATAAATAAATCAGAAATTTTGCGTATAATTTTTTTTTTATTTTAAGGATGAGGATTTGTACAAGATAATGTGTATATGTATTTATGTGGTAAATAAAAATATATTTATTACATGGATATTTACAAATAATTTTATTTTAGAATTATTGATTATTATAAAGTATATTCTTATAATAATTAATTTTATAGTAGAAATCTTTTTATTAATTAGTTTCCATGAAAATATAATCATATATTATTTAAATAATATATGAAGTGATTTTAGAATAATTATAATAGTTAATTTATTATATGAATTTTAGTACTGATTATTAAGTTAATTATTTTACCTTAATTATTAAGGTTAAATATGAAGAATAAATCGGATATGGAATCCAAACTCTAATTTTGAATTTTTATCAAGGTATAAGAATAATAATATAATATTAGGTATATTTTGATTTTTCAGTGCTATGAATATGTACTGTATGTACATATTGATAATGGTTGGTCAATTATGGTGTATAATTTTAAAACCCTAATATTAATTGGTTAAACCCTAGTTTTACTGTGGGAAACCCTAATTCGAAAATCAATTGTGATTTTAAGACTGTTATATAACTGTGATATATGAATTATATTGTGTATTACATGATTAATTAGGTAAACCCTAATTAAAATCTAGAAACCCTAATTAATCTTTAGAAAATCCTAATTATAAAATCCTAATTTCTGAAATCTCGAAACCCTAATTAAAAACTCAAATTAGAGTTCAAGATTGATTGTTGATGGTGTTAATGTGATTAATTAACAAGTATTAAAATTAAAATTGTTAATTATGAAAACCCTAAATTGTTAAACCCTAATTACTAAACTAGAACCCTAATTTAGTAATTAGAAACCCTAATTATAATTTAGTAACCCTAATTATCAAAAATTGTAAACCCTAATTGCTAAATTAGCAAAGTTAATTACAATTAGTGATTTTAAACCCTAATGTTCCTGTATAAAGTAATTAGAAAATTAATTTAATTAAGGAAAACCTAATTTCAAAATTTTAGAAACTAAAATTTATTTAATTTTTGTGCAAACCCTAAATTAGAAATCCTACAATTGTTTTGTGCTAAACCTTAGGGTAAACCCCTAAGGGTCAAACCCTAAGGGTTTGCCTAAGGGTTTGCCAAATGACAAAATTGCCATTAAAATTCAAAGCCATTTGACCAAAATGCCCCTCTTAAATTATTAAAGCTAACTTGTGCATCTTGCCATATTTGTAGTAGGTAAACCATTTGGATCAGCCATGTGACTGAAATACAACACATGTTAGCCATTACACATTAGCCAATACATTATAACATTATATATATAGATCCAAGAGAGAGAAAAGTGCTCATTTTCTCTCATTTGCTCATCAAATACTCAACCAAGCTATCCTATCTCAAAACCAACGAAATTTGGTAGCATATCAGTCCCATATCAAAGCCCCAGTAACATCTATATCAAAACAGAACCCTAAGATCATAGATTGATCATCAAGGTATAAACCCTAGCTTAAAAAATATGTCCATTGATCCCATGTTAGATGTTATTTTTTTGTGTTAAATGTGTTGTTAGTAGTGTCTAAGGATGATCTGGGTTGCTAGATGTTAGATCCATAACATCTAGAGGCTCAGATTTGAAAATTTCAAAAATCTGGAAAAAAAATTCTTAGTGGTCTGACAATGAATGTCAGTGGCCACAAATCTTTCTCTGTTTATGATTTTTCTTGGTTTAAGTTTTGGATTTGTAGTTTGATATATGGTCACTGATCTGGATCTGGAATCAGGCTTATATCTTGTCTATATTGCAAGTTATGGCTGGTCAAACTACGTTGACCGGCCATGACCATGCAAAATCTGGGTAACCCAGAACGAGCCCAGAAAGCTCTGACAGGATTTTCATGATCACAGATCTGACAGTGGTTTGATAATCTGTTCTTGATTTTGTATCTAGGTTGTAGTATGTAGGTTATACTACATGTTTATGGCTTAAAATCGCCTAATAATTAAACTAGGTGATTGTAATGGATGGTCAAACCAGGCAAATTGAGCATGTTCTCTGTTTTCTGGGTAACCTAGAAAACATATGATCATGTCGACTGACATGGTTTGACCGAGTCTTAACTTTTGATTCTGTTCATGATATTTGTATTTTATGTAATAGATCTACTCTCTTGCATGCTAGCTACAACCTGGAACCTTTAGATCACAAAACTATTTCATGTAAAAAGCAAGAAGTGGAAGTAAAGTAGGCATAATCGTTCTTCATTTCTGGGTAACCCATAAATGAAGAACAGGTCTGACAGCCAATGTAGAAGTTCAGATCTCCTCTGTTATACATGTTATGAATTTTGTTGTTGTTTAATGTTATAGTCTTGAACAAGCACTTTAAGTTCTGACCAAAAGCATGCTTTGAATCATCATAGATTAAGATTAAAAGTTGGTCAAAGTAGCTATCTCGAAACTGTGTATAAAGTTCTGGGTTTCATGAAGAACACCTCAAGAACACCTATAGCGATAGTTTCGTCGCTATAGGGCCCTTTAGCGACAGATATTTTCAGAAATTAATTAATTTAATTAAATAAATAGAAAAAAAATAGTTTTTAATTATTAAAAATATAAAATAAATTATTATAAATTAATTTAAATTCTAAAAATTAGTTTTTAATTATTTTAATATATTTCATAAATATTTAATATTTTTAAAATATTAAAAGTATTTAATTTATTTAATTATTATATTAAATAAATTATTTAAAAATGATTTTAATATTTGAAAAATCATTTAAAATTATTATAAGAAAATATTTTAAGTTATTTTAATGACTTTTAATATTTTGTGATAAATTTCATTAATAAATTAATATTAATGATAATTAAGTTATTTAATAAATAAATTAAATAAATAAATTAAAAATGATTTTATTATATTAAAAATCATTTAAAAATATTTTAAGTTATAAAATATAACTTTTAATATTTAAACGTAAATTTCATTAATTAATTATTATTAATGATATTAAAGTTATTTAATAATTATATTAAATAAATTAGTTTAAAATGATTTTAATATTATAAAATCATTTTAAATGAAAATAAAATGTTTAAAGATATTTTAAGTTATAAAATATAACTTTTAATATTTAAAGGATTATTTCATTAATAATTTAATATTAAAGATTATTAATTTAATATTAATAATATTAAATTTATTTAATAATTATATTAAATAAATAGTTTTAAAATGATTTTATTAATTTAAAAGGATATAAATGAATTAAAATATATTTTAAGTTGTACTTAATGACTTTTAATATTTTGATAAATTAAATATTAATACTTAAATATTAATGATAATTATTTAAAATGATTTTAAATATTTTAAAAATCATTTAAGGGAATATAAATACTTTATAAATATTCTAAGTTATTATAAATAACTTTAATATTTTGATAATGGTTTCATTAATAGTTTAATATTAATTAAATATTAATGATAATAGAATTATTTAATATTTAAATCATTTAATAATTATTAGATGTTTGAAAATTCAGCGATAAATTATAATAAATGTTTTAAAATTATATTAAGTCATTTAAAAATAATATGGTGATAATTATAGATATTGAGCTACAAGATAGAGTCTTAGACTCGATAATTACCTGAAAGTCGTCGGTACACCGACATGTTTCAAAAATTGATCTGGACTTAGATAATTTGATTAGATAAGTGTTTATTTGTGATTCAATGGTTGTTAAACATATGTAACAATGTGATTAGGTTATGTGATGACTGCAGAATGCAATATTATGTGTTATGGTATATTGTTCTAATCGAACGAATGATCTGATTAATGATAGGTCGGGATATAAAAGATAAAACTAAGTAGCGAATTGTAAGCAGCGAATTGTAAGCAGCGCATCAGGCAAGTATCTTACCTTTGCATTTTCTTTATGTAATGGAGATGAGTAAGAATGTTTCTAAATTATATTATTATTGTACAAATTATTAACCTTATATTATATACGCTCATTGATTATCAACATGTTAGTATATGATAACTCAGATATATATATTCTGTTCTTTAATTTTTATAAATGGTTATACAAGTGTCCCCACTTGGATAATCATTGTATTTAATCACATGTTGATACACATTTGTCAATTACACGTATATATATATATATATATATATATGTTGAATTATAGATTATTGTTGAACAGATGAAACCTTATTATTATCCAACTGAATTACTTTGGTTTGGAACCAAGACAAGTATGAACATCCCTTACTGGGAAATTTTTTTTATGCACCCAAGGTGGACAGAGTGAACGATACCCTCGTTCTTGCAATGTAGTGTTGATCAATACAGGGTACAATGGGCTGATCACCCCCATCCCCATAAGCTATGACGGTTTACAGATGAAGTTCTGTTTAACCTTTTCGAAAATGAAAACAATGTTCATAATATGTCACCTTAACCCTAGTTATAGTCAATACGTAGTTTCAAAAATTTGAAAGAGGGTTGTTATGTTATTATTATCGGTTTAGATTACTTCACAACTATTGATTTATTGTAGAAGGGTAGTATAAAGAAAACATTTAAATTCTTTCAGCTTATATATATATATATATATATATATATATATATATATATATATATATATAATGCTATTACTTGCTGGGCACTCAAATGCTTATCCTTGCTTAATTTAAATGTTTTCAGCTAAGTGTGAACAACCTGAAGGATCATGCAGAAACAAAGGGAAAGGAAAGCAAACTGAATAAGATTTGTGATAGTTTATGTAATATTTTAATATTATTAAGACAATGAGATATATTATCTATCATGTATTGTAATGAATGTGTAAAGGTCTCGTACCTGGGGATTCAGACTTTGATGAATATGTAAATTAAGTTGATCTTTATATTATTGTTATTATTATTAGAATTATTCTGCTCATAGAAATGGTATCGTGAAGCACTGAGTTTGGGTTTCAAGTACCCGAATTTGGGGACTTTACAATTATCATTTAAATTATTTGATTATTATTCTTCACTAATTAAACCTGAAACTAATATTTGTTTTAGATCTTAAGGGGTTTTATCAAAAGAACATATTCCGTTATGATTATTTCAATAAGTTTATTAGTCATTTGATAAAAAGAAATTTTAAAGATCTATTCAACCCCCCTTTTAGATCTACAAGTGCCTTTGGGAAATAACACATTTACATTATGGAATAGATTAACCTAACAAATTTGATCCATACACTAAGTCATTTTACATAAATATTCTTTTTAAGGACTTTACAAATGTTACTAGTTTTACAAATATATATTAATTTCTCATTTCATCAGCAAATCAAACATATACATACGTTAGAGTAATACTAACAATATCCCTTTATTTGATGATGAAAAATTGGTTAACCACTTATCATGCCAAAATTGATTATTTTCGTAAGGTTGTTAGTTTTCATATTCCTAACCAACCTATTATACGAATTCAAGAAACCAAACCACTAAAGTCAATCACTGTCATATCAAGCCATAAAGTTATTCATTTATTGAAAAACGGATGTCAAGCTTTCTTAGCTCATGTCATGGACTTGAAAAAAAATACGTCAGATTTGAATAAAATTTCTGTTGTTAGTGAATTTCCTGAAGAACTTCCCGGTCTACCCCCAGAACGTGAAGTTAAATTCTTTATTGACCTTGAACCTGGTACAAACACCATTTCTAAAACCCCATATCGAATGGCTCCTATTGAACTTTAGGAGTTAAAGGTCCAACTACAGGAGTTATTAGACATCGGTTTCATTCGTCCTAGTAACTCTCCTTGGGGTGCTCCTGTTTTATTCGTAACGAAGAAAGACGGGAGTATGCGACTTTGTATGGACTACCGGGAATTGAACCATGTCACCATCAAGAATAGGTATCCCCTACCTCGTATTAATGACCTATTCGACCAGTTACAAGGAGCACAATTCTTTTCAAAGATCGATCTTCATTCTGGACATCATTAGCTGAAGATTAAAACTGAGGATATTCCAAAGACTGCCTTCAGAACTCGGTATGAGCATTATGAATATCTAGTCATGTCTTTTGGATTGACTAATGCTCCTGCTGCTTTCATGGATATGATAAACCAAGTATTCAAGGAATATTTAGATCAGTTCATTGTTGTCTTTATTGATGACATCCTCATCTATTCTAAACGCCGTGAAGATCATGAGCACCATTTGAAGCTGGTACTTCAAAGACTTCGTGATAACAAGCTATATGCTAATCTGAAGAAATATGAGTTATGGCTTGAGGAAATAGCATTCCTTGGGTACGTAGTGTGAAAACGTGGAGTATCTGTTGACCTGGCGAAGATTGAAGAAATACAAAGTTGGGAGCAACCGAAGTCAGTGACCGAAGTACATAGCTTTTTGAGCTTAGCTGGTTATTATCGAAGATTCGTAGAATAATTTTCTCGAATCGCTACTCCGTTAACTCATCTGACTTGGAAAGATACAAAACCTGTATGGAGCGAGGAATGTGAGAATAGTTTTTAAGAACTCAAGATGAGACTCATTTCGGCACCTGTTCTGACAATACCATCTGGTTCGGATGGATTTATTATCTATATCGATGCTTCATGCAAAGGGTTGGGATATGTTCTCATGCAACATGGGAAAGTCATAGTATATGCCTCGCGACAACTAAAATAATATGAGAGGAATTATCCTACTCATGATCTGGAGTTGGCAGCAGTCGTTTTCACGTTGAAGATCTGGAGACACTACCTGTATTGGGAGAAAGTGCAGATCTTTACAGATCATAAGAGCCTCAAATATTTCTTCACCCAAAAGGAACTCAATATGCAGAAACGACGTTGGCTCGAGCTGTTGAAAGATTACGACCATACCATTCAATATCATCCTGAAAAAACAAATGTGGTAGCTGACGCATTGAGTAGAAGATCGTATGCGGGTACGTGCGCATTTTGTACGACTTACAAAGGATGGAGATAGAGGTAAAGGCTCCAAGTACCCACGTGATGATATCAAATATACGAGTAGAACCGACTTTAATCGATAAAGTTAAAGATGCTCAAGCCACAGACCCAGAGCTGATGCGTATGAAGAAGAGAGTACAAGAAGGTGTTATTCCGGAAGCAAGAATCGATGAAGCAGGAATACTTCGAGTCAACTCCAGACTTTACATTCCTAAATATTCTGACTGGAAGCATAGAATCATGATGGAGGCACACAACACACCATTTGCAATCCATCTTAGGAGTCCCAAAATGTATCATGATCTTCGACATACATTTTGGTGGAACAATATGAAGAGAGAGATCACGGAGTTTATCTCAAGGTGTTTAACTTGTCAACGTGTAAAGGCGGAGCATCAAGTGCCAAAGGGTCCATTGCAACCACTTGAGATTCTGAAATGGAAGTGGGAACACATTACCATGGATTTCGTTACTGGTCTTCCCAAGGTTTGTCAAGGCATAGATGCGATTCGGGTTATTATTAATAGATTAACCAAGTCTACTCATTTATTGCCTATACGGAAGACTTATTCCCTTGAACGTCATGCTCGTATATACGTAAATGAGATTGTGAGATTGCATGGCATGCCAGTATCCATAGTTTTGGATCTTGACCCAAGATTCACTTCACGATTTTGGGTTAGCTTGCAGAAAGTTATAAGCACAGAATTATGATTCAATTCGGCATACCATCCTCAAACGGACGAGCAATCAGAAAGGACTATTCAAACTCTTGAAGATCTATTAAGACTGTGTCCTAGATTTCAAAGGGAGTTGGGATAAGTACCTACCATTGGTGGAATTCTTCTACAACAACAGTTATCAGAAAAGTATAGGTGTAGCTCCATTCGAAGCATTATGTGGACGAAAGTGTCACTCTCTAGTATGTTGGGATGAGGTGGGAGAAGCAACGTTATTGGGACCAGAGTTGGTACGTATGACTATAGAGAAGATCCATATGATCCGACAACATATACAAACGGCACATGATCGACAAAAGAGTTATGCGGATCTTCATCGAAAGGACGTGGAATTTAATATTGGGGATCATGTATTGTTGCGTGTTGCTCCATGGAAGGGAGTTACAAGATTCGGGAAGAGAGAAAATCTCAATTCAAGATTTGTTGGTCCATTTGAGATTCTTGATCGAATAGGAAATGTGGCTTATAGACTCGCATTACCTCCAAGTATGTCTCATGTTCATAATGTTTTTCATATATCTATGCTTTGTAAATATGTAAAGGACCCAAACCACATTATTGAGTTAGAACCAGACGAGATAGCCAAAGATTTAACATGCGAGGAGGTACCTGTCAAGATCTTGGATAGGAAGGAGCATGTCCTACGCACAAATGTTACACTGTAAGACCCCAAATTTTATGAATAAGGATTTAATTTTCTTAAAATATTTTTTTGATTATTATGGTGTTGATTTGAGATAGTGTTATAGTTGTGGGTAGTATTTATAAATTTTGTAAAGTATATGCAAGTTGTTATATAATATTCGATTGGTTGGGGAATATTCGTTTTAACAGGGAATATTCGTACGATGGCATAATCATTGGTGGACCCCACAACGGAAGTATTATCGTAGTAAAAAAACGACAGAATTATCTTTTTATAAAAATAACGGCGGAAGTGTTACCGTTAAAACTGTTGAACTACCCGGTAGTAAAAGTATAGTAATGTCTGGCGTGGTTGTATAGTAGTATACTACGGTATTGGTTATTGATGCTTACGTAAGAAGTCACTCAGTTATACTCAATTATTGCTTTACGAATTCACGCATCATATCTCTCATATTATTGATTCAATTATTGTCAATATTTTATATATTATTAAATCAATAATTGAGACGACAAAGTTATTCATATTATTATTTGCAATATTGACAATGTCTAGAAGTTTTGTCAAGGAGAGGTTTGGTCATCTAATTGCGCGCCAATAAGGAGAAATCCTTATCGGAAAGCCCACTCTTTCCTGGGAACGACCTGGTTGTTAAATATTATGAGTTATAATATTAATGATGAATAAGTTCGTGTTGATTAAAAATGAATTTGATAGTTCCATTGTGTTGGGATTATTTGTGAGACCCCGAATTTTATGAAATAAAAGTGTTCAATTTTTTATTTTGGTGAATAGTTAAATTGATAAAAGTTTAAAGTTAAGGGTGACATTTAAAAAATTTTCAAAGTAAGTGATGATGAAGTTTTGTTTTATTAGTATTATTAATGTAATAAAACAGAAAAGCTTTTTATATAAAACAGAATACTTTTATAAAGTTATTCTATAAATAGAATATATTATATTCTATTATGCATAGTGTTTTGCATAGTAATATCTTGTTATATAAAACAGAATACTTTTATAAAGTTATTCATTTTATTAGATTATAAATATAATATATTATATTTTATTTAAAAGATTTTGCTTTAAATATGGACCGTCCGATTAAAAGTAAATCAATCTGGACCATTCATGAATTAGTTACTATGTAGTCTATTCTTCTATAAATAGAAGCTCATTCCTTCATTATTTCTTACGAATTCTCTGAAACTCTAGAGAGAGAATTCTTCTTCTATAATCTTGAGCGTATTTCTTTAGAGTTTAAGAAAACTTTGAGCGTAGTGCAAGTTTTCTTCGAGTATATCCTCGCCTTACCAGTCGGAGTACTCTTCTTTCAAAGGTAAGGGATATCATTATTGTGTAAGGGATATTATTTGTTATACCTGTAAGGGGTGTTATTCTTTCGTATTCATGAAGAGAACTTCTGTTATTCCATTCTTTATTATTCTGTTTGAATAACCTGTATAAGCGGACTCCCCTATACTTGGTGAAATTCTTCTATTATTCCATTCCTTATTATTATATTGGAATAACCTGTTTATGTGAAGTACCGCATACATGGTGAAATTCTTCTATTATTCCATTCTTTATTATTCTGTCGGAATATCCTGTCGGTGCGAATTTCGCCTGACCTGGTTCCATCATTTATTATTCCGTATTTACGATTCTGTCAGAATATCCTGTCTGTGCATTTTACGCTGGACCTGGTTCCATCATTTATTATTCCGTATTTACGATTCTGTCAGAATATCCTGTCTGTGCGTTTTATACGGAACTGGTTCCATTGTTTATTATTCTGTTGGGAATAACCTGTCTGTGCGGTCTCTATCGCATGCATGGTGATTTCTTCTATTATTCCATTCTTTATTATTCTGTTGGAATAACCTATCTATGTGGATTATCACATGCATGGTGAATGATCCTTTGTATTCATTCCTTATTAAATTATGGAAATGATTTGGTTACGTTGATTATGATGAGAGTCATAATAAAAGCATTGGACTAATGAAAATCATGGGTATATGTAGTATTAGTAAGTGTTATAATGAGTTATGTTAGTTATTATGTGAAAACATGAAAGTTTCTTAGAAATCACAAAGGGTTGAAAAATCAGATTTTGGTGAAAATGGAACATGAAATTCAATTGATCATATCTCCTATTATATTTTGAAATTTTGAGTGTGGTCAGGCTCTAGAGTTAGATCTATGAGTTTTGTAGCATCTCCAAGTGGAATCACTGGAAAAGGTGTTGTAGATTTTTGTGTAGACTGATTTTAGCAAAAGAGTCAAAAGTTGGAAATTACCGAAATACTACTATCCAGATTTTTAGAAGGGCTGTTTCGGCCACTTAATTTGTGAAACAAATTCTGACCTTCTGGGACATGAAAGTATATGGTATAAAGTACCTCCTGTCCAAAAATGAGCTCATTCCGACTTAAAATGAGCAAGTTATGACCATTTCAATATTTAGATTTTTTCGACGAAAAACGCTATAACTGGAGTTCTATAACTCCAATGGCCATGACATTAAACTGAAAGCTAACGTTAACATGTGTACGATCCTGCTAAGATTTGGGAATTTCTGGAGTTAAACTTAAGGTAGTTAATTTCTTAAGGAATGAATTAGAAATTGATTTTTGAAAAATAGTAAATGAATTTTAAAAATTTTGAGAAAAATATATGTTCAATATGGGACTATATTATGCTTAATCCCAGAAAAGAATAATTTTTGGGACTGATTTGGTATTTTTATGAAAATAATCTAGTTACGAGTAAATGAGACGTTATTAGTTCTTGGTTAAATTAATTCTTGAACTTGTTTTATTGAATTCTTATATCATTGTCATCATCCTCATATTTATATTTTGTTGAAAGTCATCTATGGCCTGTAGTGCATAGATGGACTTGGTATGATTATGACCAGGGATTATTCGGTATAATCATGACCGTAATGTTACAAATGACGTGGTAAAAGTCCTCATTGGCACGTAGTGCATTGATGGATAGTTTTTGGTATGATTATGGCTATAGATTCTCTCCGGCTAAGGGTGAAAAGATGAATTATTTTATATATGATCAGGACCGTTGATAAAAACACGATTATCTTTGGCCCGTAGTGTATTGATGGACAGTTTTTGGTATGATTATGGCTATGGATTCTCTTCGGCCAAGGGTGTAAAGATGAATTGTTTTATGGCATGATCAGGACCGTTGATGAAAACACGATTATCTTTGGCCCGTAGTGCATGGATAATTCGTGGCTGTGATACTAAAGAATATCATTGGCCTGTAGTGCAGGGATGATTTGATGATGTGGATTAATTATTGAGCTGAGTCTCAACAATGAAATATTAATTCATGGATGTGATAATAATGAATATCCTTGGCCGTAGTGCATGGATAATTCATGGATGTGATATTAACGAATATCCTTGGCCGTAGTGCAGGGGTCATTCGATGATATGGATTATTTGTTAAGCTGAGTCTCAGCATTATTGGTTTTACAGTTGTATATCTTTGGTCTGTAGTGCAAAGATGAATTTATTAGTATGATTATGAGCAGGAATTGTGATTTGGTATAACCATAATTTGTGATATTTCAGGTGAAGATAGGTGATGAGAATCATCTTCTCGACTGGGTGCGAAAAGGGAATTCAGAATCACAATTATGATTATGAGTTATTTATATGATTGTGGACATGAATTGTTGATTGATGTTACAAGGATAAAACACTATTGGTGGACTTTTAACATGGAGAAGATAATAGACCTGATGGTCTATTTGACTCTTTTAATGGATTGCTCGTTCCGCTGCAACTATGGTTGAAAAGCTTTATCATATACCATATGTTCTAAATCTCTGATTTATTATTGACAAAAGCTATTGATAATTAAATTATCTTTAGTCATAATATTCTTTACTAGGCTAGTTGTGATCACCCTTTTGCTTCATAATTCCTTTTAGGTAATACGAGTGTAGCTGGGTCGAGCGGGGATAACAGGGGAATAGAACGGTAGTTTATAGCTGTTGAGGTTCTCCCTAAATAGTATAGAAATAATTTTGTTAAGAACTTTAGATAAGTGTGTCGTATTGTATACGTCATTTGATATTTAATTTTGGTGAACCAAATAGGGTGAGGTGAACCCAACTTTGGAAGGGTGTTTTGCCACTATCATACAAGATGTCTAATGACATACAACCTCGTGTTATCATAAGACAGGGATGTGCACATCCACTTACTGAGTATATCTACGAGCACTACCTATATGATCTGGGAGTTTATTTGAAGTATAATTTTCACTTGGAGACAGTGGAGATAGTTATAAGTTAGAAGACTCACCATTAGAAAGAAGATGATAGTAATCTTCTCATTTTTCTTTGGGGTCTATTGGGTCAACCAAGGATAATTCTGTGGATATATGATATCTATCATAACTTAGACGCATGGCCTCCCATGTACGAAGGTTTCCTTGAGCACTTCCCAAATATTTTAATTTCTAAAACAGTTTTTGACTGTACTTTTATGTAAGGTACCATTGTAAGGTTGAGGCACCATGAGATTTACATACATTTGTATTAAAACTCACAGTTAACTGTGGTCGTATTCCATATGACAGTTCAACAGTTGTATAAATGAAGTTTGTATTTGATTTTTATAATGTGATATCTGGCGACTCAGAATGGGTCATGTGGACCTATTTTGGGGGCGTCACATTATTAGTGTTAGTGGAAATCGACATGTATTCCTATGATAATTGATGTCCGGGGTTATATTGATAAATTGGGTAAGTTATCGGATAAATGAGCAATTAATTGCTACTAATTCACTTGATTATATAACTATTTGTTCACATGTGTGTACTGTTGAATCACATTCTTGTACTATTAGGGGAGTTGGTGCAAGATTGATAATACTTGCACGAATAAGTTAAAAATGGAGGTATAGATGGAGGAACTATACTGTAATTCGTATTTTCACATGATTATAACTATTGGTTCACATGATTGAACTATTGATTCACATTATTTACTATTAGGGGAGGTGGTGCAAGTTTGATAATACTTGCAGGACTAAATTAAAAAGGAAAAAAAGTTGGAGGTATTGTATTGTAATATTTCGAGCCCCAAAACGTGCAATTATCGAAACTATATTTTTCTATAAATAGAAGCTCATTCTTCCTTCATTTCTCACCAATTCACTAAAGCTATAGAGCATTTATTATAGAGAGAAATTATAGAGAGAAAGAAGAATAGAAGTCTGCTACCTCACTATTCCAGCATCCAGTTTTTTCTACGGTAAGTGTATTATTTGGTGTACTCGTAAGGGGTATTATTTCTTTCTTTCGTCTTCATGAAGAGAACTTCTATTATTCCATTCTTTATTATTATGTTGAAATAACCTATCTATGCGAAGTACTGCATACATGGTGAAATTCTTTTGTTATTCCATTCTTTATTATTTTGTTGGAATATCCTCACATGCATGTTTTTCGCTGGACCTTATTTAAAATCTTTATTATTACGTTGAATATCTTGTCATGCGTTTCTACTTGGACACTGTTTCGCCTTTATTATTATTCATTGGAATATCCCGTGCATGCATTTTTATACTAGGACCGATTTCGTCTTTATTATTCATTGGAATGAATATCACATGCATGCGTTTCTACGGACCGGTTCCGTTATTTATTATTCTGTTGGAATAACCTGCATGTGCGGTCTATCGCATGCCTGGTGATTTCTTTTGTTATTCCATTCCTTGTTATACTCAGTTGGTTCAAGTTTTGAGTTCTATACTCTATGAAATTAGTGGAATATCCTTGATATTTGAGCTTCATCTAGTATCTTTTCATGGAAATATTCTTCTGAGCATTCTTGAATTTTACTCTACAAAGAAGTATCATGTTGACAATTTGGACGTTGTTAGTTCCTGGATAAATTAATTCTTGAACTTGTTTTATTGAATTCTTATATCATTGTCATCATCCTCATGTTTATATTATGTTGAAAGTCATCTGTGGCATGTAGTGCATAAATGGACTTAGTATGATTATGACCAGGGATAATTCGGTATAATCATGATCGTAATATTACAAATGATGTGGAAAAAGTCTTCATTGGCCCGTAGGGCATTGATGGACAGTTTTTGGTATGATTATGGCTATGGATTCTCTTCGGCCAAGGGTGCAAAGATGAATTATTTTATGGCATGATCAGGACCGTTGATGAAAACACGATTATCTTTGGCCGTAGTGTATGGATAATTCGTGGTCATGATACTAAAGAATATCCTTGGCCTGTAGTGCAGGGATGATTTGATGATGTGGATTATTTATTAAGCTGAGTCTCCGCGATAAATTGATGATAAACTTTGTAAATCATAGAAGATAGTAGATTTAATTCTCTACTTGACTCTTCTAATGGATTGCTTGTTCCGCTCCAGTTAAACTTGATGTCTATTGTATTTTATCAGTTTAACACTGTTGAAGGCTAATGATAATTTATTCTACATTATCTTTGTCATAATATTTCTTACTAGGCTAGTTGAGCTCACCCTTTTGCTTTTATTGTTCTCTTTAGGAAATGAGAACGTAGCAGGGACTAGTCGGGGAACGGAGTGACGGTCCAGATGATAGCATTAGTAGTCCTCACTATTTTAGGTAATAGTGTGATAATAAATGTAATGAGGACTCCATTGAGTTTGTATATTGTCTAAAAGACAATATTCTTATTGAAACTGCCAGCTTATATTTTGTCCTATTTTTACACGACAGTTGTATAATTAAGTTTGTATTTGAATTTTGTACAATGTATCTGGCGACTCAAGATGGGTGATGTATACCTGTTTTGGGGGCGTCACAGTTGGTATAAAGGCTTAGGAATATGATCCCTGGCTGAGATGTGAGATAAGAACTAGGAGGGGAGGACGGGAAATTCCTTCGCTAGTATGACCTACCTAAGTTTATTTGGTATTTAATTTGTCGGTTAGAGTATAGGGATAATATGTGATATGTCAATTAACCCTTGTTTTTTTATATGTGATATTTGTGTATAATCAAGTCCAGCTGGAACGGTGGCACCAAAGGCGAATACGGACAAAACAAAGTCGGTGGTTTCAGGAAGAGCGTTTTTCGTAACTTCTCAAAAAGCGAGTAACCCAAACGAAGTTAGCACGGGTTAGTTAATTATAAATTCTTGCAAAGTCTATACCTTTTTAGATATCGGTTCTACCCATTCTTTTATCTCTCTTGCTTGCGCTCAACGTTTAAATTTGACTCTAGAAAAGTTAAACTTTGACTTATCAGTTGAAACTCCGTTAGGAGAAACCTTCATTACATGTGCTATCCAAGTCTTGGTTGAGAGTCACAATTTTGAATGATATTTCTATTGTTAATAAATTTCCTGTGGTATTCTCTGAAGAACTTCTTAGCCTACCCCTAGAGCGTGAAATCGAATTTTGTATTGACCCCAGTACAAAACCCATTTCTATAACCCTTAAATATTTATTTACCTAAAACGAACGCATAATGCGCCAAAGACGTTGGCTCGAGCTGTTGAAGATTACGACCATACCATTCCATATCATCGTGGAAGAGCGAACGTAGTAGCTGCTAAGCGTTGAGTAGAAGATCGTATGCATTCTGAGTGCGATGTTGTTAACACAAAACCCATTTTGTATAACTTACAAATGATGAAGATAGAGTTAAAGACTCTAGGGACCCACGTGAAGATAAGGAATATACGAGTAGAATCGACTTTAATCGATAAAGTTAAAGCCGCTCAAGCTACATACTCAAAGCTGATGAATGTGAAAAAGAAGGTTCAAGAGGGCATTATTTTATAAGCAAGAATCGACGAAGAGAGGAAATCTCAACCCTTGATTTAATTGGCCCATTTGAAATCCTCGATTGAGTAGGAACTGTGGCTTATAGACTCATTTTACCGCCAAGTATGTCCCGTGTTCATAAAGTTTTCACGTATCGATGGTACGTAAATATGTGAACGACCCGAACCACATTATTAAATTAGACTAGACGATATAGCAGAAGATTTAATGTATGAGGAAATACGTGTTAAAATCTTGGATAAGAAGGATCGTATTCAACACTCAAAGGTTATACCTCAAGAGTTAGAATTTGAAGTGAAGTCAAGTTAGCCTCACCTATTCGGCATACTAGTTACGTACGTAAATTTCGAGGGCGAAATTTCATAAGAAGGGGAGATTGTAAGACCCCAAATTTTATGAATAAAGATTTAATTTTCTCAAAATATTTTTTTGAATATTATGGTGTGGATTTGAGATAGTGTTATAGTTGTGGGTAGTATTTATATATTTTTCAAAGTATGCAAGTTGTTATATAATATTCAATTGGTCGGGGAATATTCATTTTAACAGGGAATATTCATACGATGGCATAATCATTGGTGGACCCCACAACGGAAGTATTGTCGTAGTAAGAAAATGACAGAATTATCTTTTTATAAAAATAACGGCGGAAGTGTTACCGTTAAAACTGTTGAACTACCCGGTAGTAAAAGTACAATAATACGCGTGGTTGCATAGTAGTACACGGTATTGGTTATTGATGCTTATGTAAGAAATCACTCAGTTATACTCAATTATTGCTACAATAATTGCTGCATCATATCTCTCATATTATTGATTTAATTATTATTTATATTTTATATATTATTAAATAATTAATTGAGAAGACAAAGGGATTCATATTATTATTTGCAATACTGACAATATCTAGAAGTTCTATCAAGGAGAGGTTTGGTCATCTAATTGCGCGCCAATAAGGAGAAATCCTTATCGAAAAGCCCCCTCTTTCCTGGGAATGACCTAGTTGTTAAATATTGTGAGTTATAATATTAATGATGAATAAGTTCGTGTTGATTAAAGATGAATTTGATAGTTCCATTGTGTTGGGATTATTAGTGTTAGTGGAAATCGACATCTATTCCGATGATAATTGATGTCTGGGGGTTATATTGATAAATCGGGCCAGTTATCGGATTAATGAGCAATTAATTGCTACTAATTCACATGATTATATAACTATTTGTTCACATGTGTGTACTATTGAATCACATTCTTGTACTATTAGGGGAGTTGGTAGAAGATTGATAATACTTGCACGACTAAGTTAAAAATGGAGGTATAGATGGAGGTAGTATACTGTAATTTGTATTTTCACATGATTATAACTATTGGTTCACATGATTAAACTATTGATTCACATTATTTACTATTAGGGGTGGTGGTGCAAGTTTGATAATACTTGCAGGACTAAATTAAAAAGGAAAGAAAAGTTGGAGGTATTGTATTGTAATATTTCGAGCCCCAAAACGTAAAATTATCGAAACTATATTTTCCTATAAATAGAAGCTCATTCTTCCTTCATTTCTCACCAATTCACTAAAGCTATAGAGCATTTATTATAGAGAGAAATTATAGAGAGAAAGAAGAATAGAAGTCTGCTACCTCACTATTCCAGCATCCAATTTTTTCTACGGTAAGTGTATTATTTGGTGTACTCGTAAGGGGTATTATTTCTTTCTTTCGTCTTCATGAAGAGAACTTCTATTATTCCATTCTTTATTATTATGTTGGAATAACCTATCTATGCGAAGTATCGTATACATGGTCAAATTTTTCTGTTATTCCATTCTTTATTATTCTCATTGGAATATATCTCATGCATGCTTTTCTGTGGGACCGATTCTCGCTTTTTATTATTTCGTTGGAATATCCTCGTCGCATGGTTTCACGGGACTGGGTTCCGCTTTTTTATTTTTCTCGCTGGAATATCATGTATGTGCGTTTTTACGAACGATTCCGTCTTTTATTATTACATTGGAATATCGTATCATGCGTTTTACGTGGGACCGGGTTCCGTTATTTATTATTCATTGAATAACTCGCCTGTCATGTATATCGCATGCCCGGTGATTTCTTTTGTTGTTCCATTCCTTGTTATACTTAGTTGGTTAAAGTTTTGACTTCAGACTCCATGAAATTAGTGGAATATCCTTGATATTTGCGCTTCATCCGAAGATCTTTTCATGGAAATATTCTTCCGAGCATTCTTGAATTTTACTCTACAAAGAAGTATCATGTTGACAATTTGGACGTTGTTAGTTCCTGGATAAATTAATTCTTGAACTT
The DNA here is from genome assembly GCA_020205615.1 of Panax quinquefolius. Lineage (NCBI taxonomy): Eukaryota > Viridiplantae > Streptophyta > Magnoliopsida > Apiales > Araliaceae > Panax > Panax quinquefolius. The sequence continues at coordinate 125,354,891 of CM035172.1, read as the reverse complement.
GTTTTATTGAATTCTTATATCATTGTCATCATCCTCATGTTTATATTATGTTGAAAGTCATCTCGTGGCTGTAGTGCATAGATGGACTTGGTATGATTATGACCATGGATTATAAGTATAATCATGATCGTAATGTTACAAATGATGTGGAAAAAGTCCTCATTGGCCTATAGTGCATTGATGGACAGTTTTTGGTATGATTATGGCTATGGATTCTCTTCGGCCAAGGGTGCAAAGATGAATTATTTTATGGCATGATCAGGACCGTTGATGAAAACACGATTATTTTTGGCCGTAGTGCATGGATAATTCGTGGTCGTGATACTAAAGAATATCCTTGGCCTGTAGTGCAGGGATGATTTGATGATGTGGATTATTTATTAAGCTGAGTCTCAGAGATAAATTGATGATAAACTTTGTAAATCATAGAAGATAGTAGATTTAATTCTCTACTTGACTCTTCTAATGGATTGCTTGTTTCTCTGCAGTTAAACTTGATGTCTATTGTATTTTATCAGTTTAACACTGTTGAAGGCTAATGATAATTTATTCTGCATTATCTTAGTCATAATATTTCTTACTGGGCTAGTTGAGCTCATCCTTTTGCTTTCATTATTCTCTTCAGGAAATGAGAACGTAGCAGGGACTAATCGGGGAACGGAGTGACGGTCCAGATGATAGCATTAGTAGTCCTCACTATTCTAGGAAGTAGTGTGATAATAAATGTAATGAGGACTCCATTGAGTTTGTATATTGTCTAGAAGACAATATTCTTATTGAAACTCTCAGCTTATATTTTGTCGTATTTTTACACGAGAGTTGTATAATTAAGTTTGTATTTGAATTTTGTACTATGTATTTGGCGACTCAAGATGGGTGATGTATACCTGTTTTGGGGGCGTTACATATACCACAAGTCAAAGTTTTGTGGAGGAACCATGATATTGAGAAAATAACCTGGGAGTTGGAATCAGAAATGAAAACGAGGTATCCTTACCTTTTCGAAACACTAGGTACATACGTCAATTTTGAGGACGAAATTTCATAAGGATGGGAGGTTGTAAGACCCCAACTTTTTATAAATAAAATTGAATTTCCTTTAATTATTATTTTGAATATTAAAGTGTTAATTTGATATAATGCTTTGGTTATGGGTGAAATGTGCAAATTTTGCAAAATAAGCAAGTGGTTATAAAATATCCATTGTTGTCGGGGAATATTCATTTGGTCGTAGAATATTCTTTTCGTTCGGGGAATATTAAATGCGACGGTGCAAAACCATTTTATGCGCCCATAACTAAAAACTACTTGATGAAGAAAACGACAAGTTTGAGTTTTTATAAATAACTTGGTGTAGTTATTGTTATTAACACTCGTTGGAATACCCGGTGGTTAAAATACGATGTCTGGCGTGGTTGTCACAGTAGTAGCGCATGGTATTACACGATATTTCGAATTATTGATTCTTACGTAAGAAGGCACTACTCAATAATTGTTACATTAATTACAGTTCATTATTTTATTTTATTGATTCAATAATTGCTACTTTGATATTTAATATTATTGTTGATTCAATAATTGTTTACAAGAATATTTCTCATTATCAGATCAATAATTCATATTATTTGAATAATATTATTTGATAGCATTATTGAAAATTTCTAAGGAAGTTCTGTCTAAGAAAGGGGTTTGGTCACCTAATTGCGCGTCAGTAAGGAGAAATCCTTATCGGAAAGCCCCCTCTTTCCTAGGAACGATCTAGTTGTCATATTGTGATTCTGTAAAATTATTTGTAAATAATTAATTATTAATTTATATAATAAGAAAATATTATTTTTATGTGGATATAAATGAAAGAATTAATGTTGAGGTATTTTATTAGTATTTTTTCGGAATGAAGGTATTAAAATCATCCGTGTGTGGATTTCAGTCATTTTCTATTTGGAATTTCAAAAAACTTTCTCCTACAAAGTTGTAGAGAATTAAATTTCCTATGGAATAGACATAAAATTCATATTTTTCCGATAAAAGGGATATTTATTGTGAATTATTGAAGTTTCAGAAATAAATATTTTTTATTAAAAACATGATGGGCCCCACTTTTGGTTGGTGTAGAAATTTTGAATTTGGTGGGCCCCACTAGTGGTGGATGATATTTTGGTCAAGGAGGTATGCGTAGAAAATTTTTAAAAATATTATTTTATTAAATTTAGTCTGTTTTGGCGTTCTAGCATTTTCCTATAAATAGGGTGTTTAGTTAGAATTGAAAATCACACCAGATACTGAAGTTTTCTTTCTCTATAATATCGAGTGTATTTTTGTGAGTATTTAGATACTTTGAGAGTTGCTATTCAGTGCAAGTTTTCTTCAGCATTATATCAGATATTTCAGCCAGAAGTATTATTCTTTTGAGGTAAAGGATGTTATTTTCTTCGTAAATGATGTTAATTCGTTCAATATCATTATGCCGAAATATTGGTATGAATTTTATTATAAAATTTTTACCTTTTCATATCGAGGTTACAATTCACGTATACGTCACTATTCATGAATATGGTACTATTCACTAGTACTATTCACGAAGTATGATTTTTCTTGTGGAATTTCTACCTTTTCATGTCGGGGTTACTATTCACGTATACGACACTATTCACAAAAAAATAAAATTTTCTCTTCTTTGTCCAAGATGTTTATTATGGTTACTATCTTTGATTGTATCCATGTTTTGATCTTCATTCTTGAATTTTACTTCACTATGGTTTATTATGAAATATTTTTGAACTTGGATTATCTAAAGTACGAATCCCTAATCTTTGTCCTTTTATCTCACTGGATTCGTTTTTTAAAAATATTTTTTTATCATCCTCAGTCCTAAATGATGATATAACTGAATATCTTTGGCTTGTAGTGCAAAGATGAATGATTACCTGATGAATATCTTTGGCCCGTAGTGCAAAGATGGACATGTGTTGAGATGAACATGACCTACTGGTGATACAAATGAATATCTTTGGCTCGTAGTGAAAAAATGAATATTTGGTTCAAGATGTATATTAATTGATGTTACAGGGATACAATATTGATGATGGACTTTTAAATCATAGAATATAGTAGATTTTATTCTCTACTTAACTCTTCTAATAAATTATTATTTTTGTTGCGAATATTGATCTAAAACTTGTTGTCCATTATATTTTATCTGATTTGTTGAAGGCTAACGATAATTTGTTGTTCATTATCTTAGTCATAATGTTCACCCTTTTCGTTACTGGGCTAGTTGAGCTCACCCTTTTCCTTTTTGTTCCATTTTTCTTCTCAGGAGGCGAGAATATAGCGGGAAGTGGTCATGGTGTGAAGTGATGTTTCCTGTCAGTTATTTTAGCAGTCCTCCCTATTTTGTAAAATAGTATATCAATAATTGTAATAAGGACTTATTTGAGTTTGAATACTGTCTAGAAGATAATATTTGTATTTAAACTCACAGTATATGTGTTATCGTATTTTGCACGATAATTGTAATAATAAAGTTGTAGTTATTTTCTGTATCATGTATTTGGCGACTCAGAATGGGTTGTGTGGACCTATTTTGGGGGCATCACAGTTAGTATCAGAGCTTAGGGATATGATCTCTGGCGAAGATCGGGGATTTGAACTAGGAGGGGAGAGATGAATAAATCCTTCGCTAGTGTGTCCTACCTAAGCTTATTTGTTGGTCGGTTATAATATAGGGATATTATGTGGCATGCTAATTTCTTTAATTAACCCTTGTTTTATGGCAGTATTTGAGAATGGCAGCTGAAAATGTGAACAATGGAGTGAATGAGACCGTGGAGACACCTTTAATCACCAACCAGGAGAATATGCAACATGACGACAATGTTCCTCCTGTAAAAAATACCGCCGATCAAACGATGAATGATGTGATGTTTAGAAGATTTTTTCAGTTCATGCAAAATCAGACGAGAGAGACTCGTATACAAAATACAGGTGGAAACAATGGCAACGTGCGGCTTGTCACAGCCAAGGAGTTCAAAGAGTTGATACCACCAGAATTTCTGGGAAAGCCGGATCCGATCAAGGCGGAAACGTGGGTTAAGCAAATTAACAAGATATTTGATGTCGTAGGAACATAAGGTTCCATTCGCCACCTTTATGTTCCGTGGTGAGGCAGATTACTGGTGGGAATCTGTGAAGCGTACACAGTCTACCGCACTCAATATGTCTTGGGAAACGTTTCAGAAACTGTTCAATGACAAGTACTTTCCTGAAAGTATTCGTCATATGAAGGAGTTAAAGTTTATTATACTGAAACATAACAACATGAATGTGTCCTAGTACGAGGCTCAGTTCGCGGAGTTATCCAGGTTTGCACCTCATTTAGTAGAGAATGAGGAACGTATGACGCAGATGTTTCTAAGAGGTCTGAAACCCAAAATTCGGCAATATCTTATTTCTCACAAATTTTCTCTATATTCAGATGTTGTGAACATGGCTCAATTATTAGAGCGAGATAATGAGTATGTTCAACTGAGGGACCACAACTAAGGTCATACCAGTGGCAGCAGTCATCGGAGAAATAACAACCAGCGGGGAGGAAAACATCCGGACAAAAGCGGTAACCACTATGATGGTAATCGTGGCCATAATAGTAGAAGAAGTGAGTCGGGGGGAGATTTCAAAAAGAGAAGGTACAACAATGACAACGTGAAGACGTCAGCACCAGCATCAACTATTCCTAGGGTAGAAGAACGACCACCGGTCGTATGTTATAAATGTGGGAAAGAGGGACACATCAATCCAAACTGCCCACAACAATCCACGGTGTGTTATAACTGTGGAAAGGAAGGTCATATATCTAGAGATTGTCTTGTAGTAAAACCAAGTCCAGCGGGAATGGTGACTCCAAAGGCTGTCCCAGACAAGTCAAAGTCAGCGGTTCCTGAAAGAGCGTTTGTCGTGACTGCCCAAAATGCGAGGAACTCGAACGAGGTGATCATAGGTAATGTGACGCCCCCAAAATAGGTATACATCACCCATCTTGAGTCGCCAAATACATGGTACAAAATTCAAATATAACTTAATTATTCAATAGTCGTGTAACATACGACAAAACATAATCTAAGAGTTTTAATAAGAATATTGTCATCTAGACAATATCCACTCTCAATGGAGTCCTCATTACATTTATTGTCACACTATTTCACAGAATAGTGAGGACTACTAAAACAACCATTTGGACCGTCAATCCTGGATTTCCAGACTCGCGTCGACTATATTCTCATTTCCTGAAGAGAACAGTGAAAGAAAGGGTGAGCTCAACTACCCTAGTAAGAAATATTATGACTAAGATAATGCAGAATAATTTATCCTTAGCCTTCAACAGTATAACAACTGATAGAATATAATAGACAACAAGTTTTAGATCAACAACTGCAGCGGAATAAGCAATCCATTAGAAGAGTCAAGTAGAGTATAAAATCTACTATCTTTTATGATTTAAAAGTTTTCATCAACTTTATCATTTGAGACTCGACTTTAATAAATAAACCACATCATTCCTCGCACTACTGACAAAGATATTCATTAGTATCACGACCACAAATTATCCATGCACTACGGGCCAAGGATATTCGTGTATGCATCGATGGTCATGATCATGCCAACAACTGTCCATTAATGCACTACGGCCAATGAGGACTTTTACAACATCATTTGTAACATTACGGGCCATGATTATAAAGAATAATCCTCGGTCATAATCATACCAAGTCCATCTATGCACTCTGAGCCACGAGATGACTTTCAACATATATAAACATGAGGATGATGACAATGATATAAGAATTCAATAAAACAAGTTCAAGGATAAATTTTAAAGATTTATAATTTAATTTATCCAGAAATCAATAACGTCCAAATTGTCAACATGATACTGTTTTGTGGAGTAAAATTCAAGAATGCTCAGAAGAATATTTCCATGAAAAGATACTGGATGAAGCGCAAATATCCAGGAAATTCTATTAATTTCATGGTGTATAAAAGCCAAAGCTTTAACCAACTGAGTATAATAGAATATATGAAACTGCAATTAGATTTTTGCCCGCCATGCGGTAATCCACGTTGACATATCATTTCCACAATTTAATAAGGAATGGATACGAAGGATCATTCACCATGCATGCGGTAGTCCACACATATAGGTCATTCTAACAGAATAATAAAGAATGGAATAACAAAAGAATTCACCAGGCATGCAATAGACCGCAGAGACAGGTTATTCCAATAGAATAATAAAGAATGGAACCAGGTCATGTGTAATCTGCACAGACATGATATTCCAACAGAATAATAAAGAACGGAACCAGATCACGCAGAATTCGCATGACAGATGCAGGATATTCCGAGAATAATAAAGAATGGAATAACAATGTAATTCACGGGCATGTGATAGACTATACGCACAAAAGTTATTCCAATGAATAATAAAGAATGGAATAATGAAGAATTTCACCGTGTATGCGATTGCTTGATGTAGATAGGTTATTCCAACATAATAATAAATAATGGAATAACAACCCTTACGATTATTGAAAGAAAATAACTCTCTTCATGAATACGAAGGAATAATACTCCTTACCTTAGAAAAAAACTGGATACTGAAATAGTGAGATAGAAGACTTCTCTTCTTCTTTCTCTCTATAATAATTGCCCTATAGCTTTTGTGAATTGGTGAGAAATGATGGAAGAATGAGCTTCTATTTATTGGAAAAATATAGTTTCGATAATTGCACATTTTGAGGCTCGAAATATTACAGTATAATACCTTCATCTTTTTCTTCATTTTTAATTTAGTCCTGCAAGTATTATCAAACTTGCACCACCTCCCCTAATAGTAAATAATGTGAATCAATAGTAAATCATGTGAATCAATAGTTCTAGATATATGAAAATACAAATTACAGTATATTACCTCCATCTATACCTCCATTTTTAACTTAGTCATGCAAGTATTATCAATCTTGCACCACCACCCCTAATAGTACAAGAATGTGAATCAATAGTACGCACATGTGAACACATAGTTATAAACATGTGAATTAATAGCAATTAATTGCGCATTTATCCGGTTAATTACCCGATTGGTCAATATAACCTCCAGACATCCATTATTATCGAAATAGATGTCAATTTCCACTAACACTAATAATTCCAACACAATGGAACTATCAATTTCATCTTTAATCAACACGAACTTATTCATCATTAATATTATAACTCATAATATTTAACAACCGTGTCGTTCCTGTGGAAAGGGGCTTTTCGATAAGGATTTCTCCTTATTGGCGCGCAATTAGGTGACCAAACCTCTCCTCGATGAACTTCTAGACATTGTCGATATTACAAATAATAATATGAATAACTTTGTCGTCTCAATTATTGATTTAATAATATAACATATTATGCAGATGATACTGTGACAATAATTGAATCAATAATATGAGAGATATGATGCATCAATTATTGTAGTAATAATTGAGTATAACTGAGTGACTTCTTATGTAAGCATCAATAATCAATACCGTGTGCTACTATGCAATCACGCGTATTACTGTACTTTTACTACCGGGTAGTTCAACAGTTTTAACGGTAACACTTTCGCCGTTATTTTTATAAAAAGATAATCCTGTCGTTTTCTAACTACGACAATACTTCCGTTGTGGGGTCCACCAATGATTGTGCCGTCGTAAGGATATTCCCCGACAAAAAGAATATTCCCTGACCAAACGAATATTTTATAACAACTTACATACTTTGAAAAAATTTTAAATATTACCCACAACTATAACATTATATCAAATCCACACCATAATATTTAAAAAAATATTTCGAGAAATTTAAATTTTTATTCATAAAATTTGGGGTCTCACAGGTAAGCTAATCATAAACTCTTGTGAATTTTATATCTTACTAGATACCGGTTCTACCCATTCTTTTATCTCTCCTGATTGTGCTCAACGTTTGAATTTGACTCCGAAAAAAATAGACTTTGACTTATCTGTTGAGACTCGTTAGGAGAAACTTTCATTACATCCACTGTTTATAAATCTTGTTTGATTCAAATTGGGACCATCACATTATCTTCCGACCTTATTTCTTTGAAAATACTTACATTTGATGTGATTTTAGGGATTGATTGGTTAACCACTCACCATGCCAAAATTGATTATTTTTGTAAGGTTGTTAGTTTTCATATTCCTAACCAACCTGTTATGCGAATTCAAGCAACCAAACCACTAAAGTCAATCACTGTCATATCAAGCCATAAAGTTAATCATTTATTGAAAAATGGATGTCAAGCTTTCTTAGCTCATGTCATGGACTTTAACAAAAATACGTTAGATTTGAATAAAATTTCTGTTGTTAGTGAATTTCTTGACATATTTCTTGAAGAACTTCCCGGTCTACCCCTAGAACGTGAAGTTGAATTCTTTATTAACCTTGAACCTGGTATAAAGCCCATTTTAAAACCCCATATCGAATAGCTCCTATTTAACTTCGGAGTTAAAGGTCCAACTAAAGGAGTTATTAGACATCGGTTTCATTCATCCTAGTACCTCTCCTTGGGGTGCTCCTGTTTTATTCATAAAGAAGAAAGACGGGAGTATGCGACTTTGTATGACTACCGGGAATTGAACCATGTCACCATCAAGAATAGGTATTCTCTACCTCGCATTGATTACCTATTCGACCAGTTGCAAGGAGCACAATTCTTTTCAAAGATCGATCTTCGTTTCGGATATCATCATTTGAAGATTAAACCGAGGATATTCCAAAGCGCGCCCGAGAACTCCCCAGACGAGCATTATGAATTTCTAGTCATGTCTTTTGGATTGACTAATTCTCATGTTGCTTTAATGGATATGATGAACCGAGTATTCAAGGAATATTTGGATCATTTCGTTGTTGTCTTTATTGATGACATCCTCATCTATTCCAAAAGCCGTGAAGATCATGAGCACCATTTGAAGCTGGTACTTCAAAGACTTTGTGATAACAAGCTATACGCCAATCTGAAGAAATGCAAGTTCTGACTTGAGGAAGTAGCATTCCTTGGGCACATAGTGTCAAAACGTGGAGTATCTGTTGACCCGGAGAAGATTGAAGCAATACAAAGTTGGGAGTAACTGAAGTTTGTGATAGCTGGTTATTATCAGAGATTCGTGGAAGGATTTTCTCGAATCGCTACTCCGTTAACTCAGCTGACTCGGAAAGATACAAAATTCGTATGGAGCGAAGAATGTGAGAAGAGTTTCTAAGAACTCAAGATGAGACTCATTTCGGCACCTGGTCTGACAATACCATCTGGTTCGGATGGATTTGTTATCTACAATGATGCTTCAGGCAAAGGGATAGGATGTGTTCTCATGCAACATGGGAAGTCATAGCATATGCCTCGCGAAAACTAAAAGAATATGAGAGGAATTATCCTACTCATGATCTAGAGTTGGCAGCAGTCATTTTCTGCGTTGAAGATCTGGAGACAATACCTGTATGGGGAGAAAGTGGAGATCTTTACAGATCATTAGAGCCTCAAATATTTCTTCACCCAAAAGGAACTCAACATGTAAAACGACGTTGGCTCGAGCTGTTGAAAGATTACGACCATACAATTCAATATCATCTTGGAAAAGCAAACGTGGTAGCTGACGCATTGAGTAGAAGATCAAATGCGGGTACGAGTGCGATGTTGTTAACACAAAGACCCATTTTGTACGACTTACAAAGGATGAAGATAGAGTGAAAGGCTCCAAGTACCCACGTGATGATATCAAATATACGAGTAGAACCGACTTTAATCGATAAAGTTAAAGCTATTCAAGCCACAGACCTAGAGCTAATGCGTATGAAGAAGAGACTACAAGAAGGTGTTATTCCATAAGCAAGAATCGATGAAGAATGAATACTTTGAGTCAAATTTAGACTTTACATTCCTAACGATCCTGACTTGAAGCATAGAATCATGATGGAGGCACACAACACATCGTTTGTAATCCATCCTGGGAGTATCAAAATATATCATGATCTTTGACATATATTTTGGTGGAACAATATAAAGAAAGAGATTGCAGAGTTTATCTCGATATGTTTAACTTGTCAACGTGTAAAGGCGGAGCATCAAGTGCCAAAGGGTCCATTGCAACCACTTGAGATTCCGAAATGGAAGTGGGAACACATTACCATGGATTTCGTTATTGTTCTTCCCAAGGTTTCTCAAGGCATAGATGTGATTTGGGTTATTATTGATAGATTAACCAAGTCTGCTCATTTTTTGCCTATACGGAAGACTTATTCTCTTGAACGTCTTGCTCATATATACGTAAATAAGATTGTGATATTGCATGGCATGCCAGTATCCATAGTTTCGGATCTTGACCCAAGATTCACTTCACGATTTTGGGTTAGCTTGCAGAAAGCTATAGGCACGGAATTACGATTCAGTTAGGCATACCATCCTCAAACGGACGGGCAATCAGAAAGGACTATTTAAACTCTTGAAGATCTATTAAGACTATGTGTCTTAGATTTCAAAGGGAGTTGGGATAAGTACCTACCATTCATGGAATTCTCCTATAACAACAGTTATCAGGCAAGTATAGGTGTGGCTCCATTCGAAGCATTGTATGGACGAAAGTGTCGCTCTCCAGTATGTTGGGATGAGGAGGGAGATGCAACGTTGTTGGGACCAGAGTTGGTACGTATGACTACAGAGAAGATCCAAATGATCCGAGAACGTATACAAACAAAACAGGATCGACAAAAGAGTTATGCGGATCTTCATCTAAAGGACGTGAAATTTAATATTGGGCATCATTTATTATTACGTGTTGCTCCATGGAAGGGAGTTACAAGATTCGGGATGAGAGGAAAGCTCAATCCAAGATTTGTTGGTCCATTTGAGATTCTTGACCGAATAGGAAATGTGGCCTATAGACTCGCATTACCTCTAAGTATGTCTCGTGTTCATAATGTTTTTCACATATCTAAGCTTTGTAAATATATGAAGGACCCAAACCACATTATTAAGTTAGAACCAGAAGAGATAGCAGAAGATTTAACGTACGAGAAAGTACCTGTCAAGATCTTGGATAAGAAGGAGCATGTCTTACGCACAAAGGTTATACCACAAGTCAAAGTTTTATGGAGGAACCATGCTATTGAGGAAATGTCCTGGGAACTGGAATTGAAAATGAAAACGAGGTATCCTCACCTTTTCGAGACACCAGGTACGTACGTCAATTTCGAGGATGAAATTTCATAAAGAGGGGAGGTTGTAAGACCCTAACTTTTTATAAATAAAATTGATTTTTTTCTAATTATTATTTTGAATAATAAAGTGTTAATTTGATATAATGCTTTGGTTATGGGTGATATGTGCAAATTTTGCAAAATAAGCAAGTAGTTATAAAATATTCATTGTTGTGGGGGAATATTCGTTTGGTCGTGGAATATTCTTACTATCGAGGAATATTCGTACGATGGCACAAACATTTATGGGCCCCAAAACAGAAAACGGTCGGATGAAGAAAACGACAAGTTTGAGTTTTTATAAATAACGACGAAGTTGTTACCGTTAACACTGTTGGAATACCTGGTGGTTAAAATACAATAATACGCGTAGTTGTCATATTGTGATTCTGTAATATTTTTTGTGAATAATTAATTATTAATTTTTATGATAAGGAAATATTTATTTTTATGTGGATATAAATGAAGGAATTAATGTTGAGGTGTTTTATCAGTTTTTTGTCTGAATGAAGGTATTAAAAATCATCCGTATGTGGATTTCGATAATTTTCTGTTTGGAATTTGGAAAAACTTTCTTCTACAAAGTTGTAGAGAATTAAATTTCCTATGGAATAAACATAGCATTCGTGTTTTTCTGATAAAATGGCTATTTATTGTGAATTATTAAAGTTTTGGAAATAAATATTTTTTATTAAAAACATAGTGGGCCCCACTTTTGGTTGGTGTGGAAATTCTGAATTTGACGGCCCCCACTAGTGGTGGCTGATATTTTGGTCAAGGAGGTGTGCGTAGAAAATTTTTGAAAATATTATTTTATTAAATTTAGTCTGCTTTGGCGTTCTAGCATTTTCCTATAAATAGGGTGCTTAGTTGGAATTGAAAATCACACCAGAATATGAAATTTTCTCTCTCTATAATATCGAGCGTATTTTTGTGAGTATTTAGATACTTTGATAGTTGCTATTCAGTGCAAGTTTTCTTCAGCACTATATTCGATATTTTAGCCAGAAGTACTATTCTTTTGAGGAAGAGATGTTATTTTCTTCGTAAATGATATTATTTCGTTCAATATCATTATGCCGAAATATTGGTATGAATTTTATTATAAAATTTATCTTTTTATGTCGAGGTTACTATTCACGATAATGATAATCGCTCAACGTTCACGTATCGACCTTATTACTTAATACTCTGATACTATTCACTAGTACTATTCACGAAGTATGATTTTTTTGTGGAATTTTCTACCTTTTCGGTGTAGAATTACTATTCACGTATACGACACTATTCACAGAAAAAAGAAATTTTCTATTCTTTGTCCAAAATGTTTATTATGGTTACAATCATTGATTATATCCATGTTTTGATCTTCATTCTTAAATTTTACTCCACTATGGTTTATTATGGAGTATTTTTGAACTTGGATTATCTAAAGTACGAATCCCTAATCTTTGTCCTTTTATCTCACTGGATTCGTTTCTTTAAAATATTTTTCATCATCCTCAGTTCTAAATGATGATATAACTGAATATCTTTGGCCTGTAGTGCAAAGATGAATGATTATCTGATAAATATCTTTGGCCCGTAGTGCAAAGATGGACATGTGTTGAGATGAACATGACCAACTGGTGATACAAATGAATATCGTTGGCCCGTAGTGCAGAAATGAATATTTGGTTCAAGATGTATATTGATTGATGTTACAAGGATAAAATATTGATGATGGACTTTTAAATCATATAAGATAGTAGATTTCATTCTCTACATATGTGACGCCCCCAAAACAGGTATACATCACCCATCTTGAGTCACCAGATACATGGTACAAAAATACAAATAAATACTTAATTATACAACTGTCGTGTAAAATACGACAAAACATATGCTGTGAGTTTTAATACAAATATTGTCATCTAGACAATATCCACACTCAATGGAGTCCTCATTACATTTATTATCACACTATTTAATGTAATAGTGAGGGACTACTAATGCTATCATCCGACCGTCACTCCGTTCCCCGACTAGTCCCAGCTATATTCTCATTTCCTGAAGAGAACATTGAAAGAAAGGGTGAGCTCAACTAGCCCAGTAAGAAATATTATGACTAAGATAATGCAGAATAATTTATCCTTATCTTTCAACAGTATAACAACTGATAGAATATAATAGACAACAAGTTTTAGATCAACAACTACAGCGGAATAAGCAATCCATTAGAAGAGTCAAGTAGAGCATAATATCTACCATCTTCTATGATTTAAAAAGTTTATCATCAATTTTATCGCTGAAACTCAGCTTAATAAATAATCCACATCATTGAATCAACCATGCCAAGGATATTCTTTAGTATCACGACCACGAATTATCCATGCACTATGGGCCAAAGATAATCTTGTTTTCATCAACGATCATGATCATGCCATAAAATAATTCATCTTTTCACCCTTGGCCGAAGAGAATCCATAGCCATAATCATACCAAAAAAAAGTGTCCATCAAAGCACTACGGGCCAATGAGGACTTTTTACCACATCATTTGTAACATTACGGTCAGGATTATACCGAATAATCTCTGGTCATAATCATACCAAGTCCATCTATGCACTACGGCCAAAGATGACTTTCAACATAATATAAGCATAATGATGATGACAATGATATAAGAATTCAATTAAACAAGTTCAAGAATTAATTTATTCAGAATTCAATAACGCCCAAATTGTCAACATGATACTGCTTTGTAGAGTAAAATTCAAGAATGCTCAAAAGAATATTTCCATGAAAAGATACTGGATGAAGCACAAATATCAAGGATATTTCACTAATTTCATGGAGTATAGAAGTCAAAGCTTTAACCAACTGAGTATAAGAGAATATATGAAACTGCAAATGGATTTTCGCCCACCATGCGAAATCCACATGATGATCATTTCCACAATTTAATAAGGAATGAATACAAAGGATCATTCACCATGCATGTGGTAATCCACATGACGAGTTATTCAAATGAATAATAAAGAATGGAATAACATAAGGATTCACCATGCGTGCGATAGACTGCACAGACAGGTTATTCCCAACAGAATAATAAATAATGGAACCAGGTCATGCGTAAACGCACAGATAGGATATTCTGACAGAATAATAAATAATGGAACCAGTCCCGTAGAAAGGCACAAACAAGATATTCGGCAATGTAATAATAAATAATGGAACCAGTCCGGTAAACGCACGTACGTGATATTCCGGCGTAATAATAAAGAATGGAATATTAGAAGAATTTCACCATGTATGCGACATCAGATAAACAAAGTTATTCAACATAATAATAAAGAATGGAATAATGAAGAATTTCACCATGTATGCGGTATTTAGATATACAAAGTTATTCCAATGTAATAATAACGAATGGAATAACGAAAGCTCTCTTCATGAATACTGAAAAGAAATAATACCCTTACAGTAGTAGAAAAAAATGGATCTTTGGAATAGTGAGGTAGCGGACTTCTCTTCTTCTTTCTCTATAATTTTCTCTATAATAATTTCTCTATAGCTTTAGTGAATTGGTGAGAAATGAAGGAAGAATGAGCTTCTATTTATAGGAAAACATAGTTTCAATAATTGCACGTTTTGGGGCTCGAAATATTATAGTAAATACCTCCAACTTTTCTTTCCTTTTTAATTTAGTCCTGCAAGTATTATCAAACTTGCACCACCTCCCCTAATAGTAAATAATGTGAATCAATAGTTCAATCATGTGAACCAATAGTTATAATCATGTGAAAATACGAATTACAGTATAGTACCTCCATCTATACCTCTATTTTTAACTTAGTCATGCAAGTATTATCAATCTTGCACCAACTCCCCTAATAGTACAAGAATGTGATTTAATAGTACACACATGTGAACAAATAGTTATATAAGCATGTGAATTAGTAGCAATTAATTGCACATTTATCCAATAAATTACCCAATTTATCAATATAACCCCCAGACATCAATTTTCACCAGAATAGATGTCGATTTCCACTAACACTAATAATCTCAACACAATGGAACTATCAAATTCATCTTTAATCAACACGAACTTATTCGTCATTAATATTATAACTCACAATATTTAACAACGTGTCATTTCCAGAAAGAGGGGCTTTCAGATAAGGATTTCTCCTTATTGGCGCGCAATTAGATGACCAAACCTCTCCTTGA
Organism: Panax quinquefolius; assembly: GCA_020205615.1. Taxonomy (NCBI): domain Eukaryota; kingdom Viridiplantae; phylum Streptophyta; class Magnoliopsida; order Apiales; family Araliaceae; genus Panax; species Panax quinquefolius. Next base: position 125,339,370 of record CM035172.1, on the reverse strand, counting down.
CAGAACTTCTAGACATTGTCAATATTGCAAATAATAATATGAATAACTTTGTCGTCTCAATTATTGATTTAATAATATATCATATAATGCAGGTGATATTGTGACAATAATCGAATCAATAATATGAGAGATATGATGCAGCAATTACTATAGCAATAATTGAGTATAACTGAGTGACTTCTCACGTAAGCATCAATAACCAATACCGTGTGCTACTACGCAACCACGCGTAATACTGTACTTTTACTACCGGGTAGTTTTAACGGTAACACTTTCGCTGTTATTTTTATAAAAAGATAATTCTGTCGTTTTCTTACTACGACAATACTTCCGTTGTGGGGTCCACCAATGATTTTGCCATCGTACGAATATTTCCTTATAAAATGAATATTCCCCGACCAATCGAATATTATATAACCACTTGCTTACTTTGCAAAATTTGTAAATATTACCCACAACTATAACATTATATCATATCCACACCATAATTTTGAAAAAATATTTTGAGAAAATTAAATCTTTATTCGTAAAATTTGGGATTTTACAATCTCCCCTCCTTATGAAATTTCGCCCTCGAAATTTACATATGTACCTGGTATGCCGAACAAATGAAAACACTTCGTCAGATTCTAACTCTTGAGGTATAACCTTTGAGTGTCGAATAAGATTTTTCTTATCCAAGATTTTAACACGTAACTCCTCATACGTTAAATCTTCTGCTATCTCGTCTAGTTCTAATTTAATGATGTGGTTCGGGTCGTCCACATATTTACCTAACATCGATACGTAAAAAAAACCGTTATGAGCACGCGACATACTTGATGGTAAAACGAGTCTATAGGCTACAGTTCCTACTCAATCAAGTATTTTAAATGGGCCAATTAAATCGAGGGTTGAAATTTCCTCTCTTCGTTGATTCTTGCTTCTAAAATAATGCCCTATTGAACCTTTTTCTTCACATTCATCAGATTCGGGTGTGTAGCTTGAGCGGCTTTAACTTTATCGATTAAAGTCGATTCTACTCGTATATTCGTTATCTTCACGTGGGTCCCTAGAGTCTTTAACTCTATCTTCATCATTTGTTAGTTATACAAAATGGGTTTTTGTGTTAATAACATCGCACTCGTAAATGCATACAATCATCTACTCGACGCGTCAGTTAACACGTTCTCTCTTCCACAATGATATTGAATGGTATGATCTTAATCTTCAACAGCTCGAGCCAACGTCTTTGGCACATGATACGTTCGTTTTGGTTGAAGAAATATTTAAGGGTTTTAGAAATGAGTTTTGTACTGGGGTCAATACAAAATTTGATTTCACGCTCTAGGGGTAAGCTAGGAAGTCTTCAAGAATACGTCAGGAAATTTATTAACAATAGAAATATCATTCAACATTGTGACTCTCATCCAAGACTTGGATAGCACATGTAATGAAGGTTTCTCCTAACAGAGTTTCAACCAATAAGTTAAAGTCTAATTTCTCTGGAGTCAAATTTAAACGTTGAGCGCAAACAAGAGAGATAAAAGAATGGATAGAACCGGTATCTAATAAGGTATAGACTTCGTAAAAATATATAATTAACTAATCCGTGCTAACTTCGTTCGGGTTACTCGCTTTTTGAGAAGTCACGAAAAACGCTCTTCCTGAAACCACCAACTTTGTTTTGTTTCAGATTTCGCTTTTCGCCAACCGCCCCAGCTTGACTTAATTATACACAAATATCACATATCACAAAACAAGGGTTAATTGACATATCACATATTATCCCTATACTCTGACCGACCAATTAAATACCAAATAAATTTAGGTAGGTCATACTAGCGAAGGAATTCCCCGTCTCTCCCCTCCTAGTTCTTGTCTCATATCTCAGCCAGGGATCATATCCCTAAGCTTTGATACCAACTGTGACGCCCCCAAAATAGGTATACATCACCCATCTTGAGTCGCCAGATACATGGTACTAAAATACAAATAAATACTTAATTATACAACTGTCGTGTAAAATACGACAAAATATATGTTGTGAATTTTAATAGAAATATTGTCATCTAGACAATATCTACACTCAATGGAGTCCTCATTACATTTATTATCGCACTATTTAACAGAATAGTGAGGACTACTAATGCTATCATCGGACCGTCACTCCGGCTCCCCGACTAGTCCCCCAAATATATTCTCATTTCCTGAAGAGAACATTGAAAGAAAGGGTGAGCTCAACTAGCCCAGTAAAAAATATTATGACTAAGATAATGCAGAATAAATTATCCTTAGCCTTCAACAGTATAACAACTGATAGAATATAATAGACAACAAGTTTTAGATCAACAACTGCAACGGAATAAGCAATCCATTAGAAGAGTCAAGTAGGGCATAATATCTACCATCTTTTATGATTTAAAAAGTTTATCATCAATTTTATCGCTAAGACTCAGCTTAATAAATAATCCACATCATTGAATCAACCCCCGCACTACAAAAGCCAAGGATATTCTTTAGTATCACGACCACGAATTATCCATGCACTACTACCAAAGATAATCGTGTTTTCATCAACAATCGTGATCATGCCATAAAATAATTCATCTTTGCACCCTTGGCCGAAGAGAATCCATAGCCATAATCATACAAAAAAAACTGTCCATCAATGCACTACGGGCCAATGAGGACTTTTTACCACATCATTTGTAACATTACAGTCATGATTATACCAAATAATCCCTGGTCATAATCATACCAAGTCCATCTATGCACTACGACCAAAGATGACTTTCAACATAATATAAGCATAATGATGATGACAATGATATAAGAATTCAATTAAACAAGTTCAAGAATTAATTTATTCAGAATTCAATAACGCCAAAATTATCAACATAATACTGCTTTGTAGAGTAAAATTCAAGAATGCTCAGAAGAATATTTCCATGAAAAGATACTGGATGAAGCACAAATATCAAGAATATTCCACTAATTTCATGGAGTATAGAAGTCAAAGCTTTAACCAACTGAGTATAAGAGAATATATGAAAGCGCAAATGGATTTTCGCGCCATGCAGTAATCCACATGATGCATCATTTCCACAATTTAATAAGGAATGAATACAAAGGATCATTCACCATGCATGTGGTAATCCACATAGATAAGTTATTCCAATGTAATAATAAAGAATGGAATAACATAAGGATTCACCATGCGTCGCGATAGATCATGCAGCATGTGTTATTCCCAATGTAATAATAAATAATGGAGTCGGTCGTGCGTAAATGCATGTATGCGGGATATTCGACAAAATAATAAATAATGGAACCAGTCCGACGTAAAAGGCACGCATGAGGATATTTCGTCACGATTAATAAATAATGGAACCAGCCCAAGCGAAACGCACGTATTGACAGGATATTAAGGCAGAATAATAAAGAACGAAATTTTAGAAGAATTTCACCATGTATGCAGACCAGATAAACAAAGTTATTCAACATAATAATAAAGAATGGAATAACAGAAGAATTTCACCATGTATGAGGTACTTCACATATACAGGTTATTCCAACAGAATAATAACGAATGGAATAACGAAAGCTCTCTTCATGAATACGAAAGAAATAATACCCCTTACCATAGAAAAAACTGGATGCTGGAATAGTGAGGTAGCAGACTTCTCTTCTTCTTTCTCTCTATAATAATTGCTCTATAGCTTTAGTGAATTGGTGAGAAATGAAGGAAGAATGAGCTTATATTTATAGGAAAATATAGTTTCAATAATTGCACGTTTTGGGGCTCGAAATATTACAGTACAATACCTCCAACTTTTCTTTCCTTTTTAATTTAGTCCTGCAAGTATTATCAAACTTGCACCACCTCCCCTAATAGTAAATAATGTGAATCAATAGTTCAATCATGTGAACCAATAGTTATAATCATGTGAAAATATAAATTACAGTATAGTACTTCCATCTATACCTCCATTTTAACTTAGTCATGCAAGTATTATCAATCTTGCACCAACTCCCCTAATACTACAAGAATGTGATTCAATAGTACACACATGTGAACAAATAATTATATAAGCATGTGAATTAGTAGCAATTAATTGTTATTTATCCAATAAATTACCCAATTTATCACTATAACCCCCAGACATCAATTTTCATCGAAATAGATGTCGATTTCCACTAATACTAATAATCCCAACACAATGGAACTATCAAATTCATCTTTAATCAACACGAACTTATTCATCATTAATATTATAACTCACAATATTTAACAACCGTGTCGTCCTGTGGAAAGAGGGGCTTTCAGATAAGGATTTCTCCTTATTAAGCAAGCAATTAGGTGACCAAACTTCTCCTTGATGTAACTTCTAGACATTGTAAATATTGCAATTTAATAATATGAATAACTTTGTCATCTCAATTATTGATTTAATAATATATCATATAATGCAGATGATATTGTGACAATAATCGAATCAATAATATGAGAGATATGATGCAAAGAATTACTATAGCAATAATTGAGTATAAGCGAGTGACTTCTTCACGTAAAGCATCAATAAACAATACTGGTGTACTACTACGCAACCCACGCGTAATAATCGTACTTTTACTTGGGTAGTTCAACGGTTTTAACGGTAACACTTTCGTAGTTATTTTTATAAAAGATAATTCGTCATTTTTCTTACTACGATAATACTTCCGTTGTGGGGTCCACCAATGATTATGCCGTTGTACGAATATTCCCTGTTAAAACGAATATTCCCCGACCAATCGAATATTATATAATCACTTGCTTACTTTACAAAATTTGTAAATATTACCCACAACTATAACATTATATCATAGCCACGCCATAATTTTTAAAAAATATTTCAAGAAAATTAAATCTGTATTCGTAAAATTTGGGATTTTACAACTTAACTCTTCTAATAAATTGTTATTTCTGCTACGAATATTGATTAAAAACTTGTTGTCCATTATATTTTATCTGATTTGTTGAAGGTTAACGATAATTTTTTGTTCATTATCTTAGTCATAATGTTCTTTACTGGGCTTGTTGAACTCACCCTTTTCTTTTTTGTTCCATTTTTTTTCTCAGGAGGCGAGAATATAGCGGGAACTAGTCGGGGTGTGGAGTGATATTTCCTGTCAGTTTTTTTAGCAGTCCTTACTATTTTATAAAATAGTGTATCAATAATGGTAATGAGGACTTATTTGAGTTTGAATACTGTCTAGAAGACAATATTTGTATTTAAACTCACAGTATATGTGTTGTCGTATTTTGCACGACAATTGTAATAATAAAGTTGTAGTTTTTTTCTATACCATGTATTTGGTGACTCAGAATGGGTTGTGTGGACCAATTTTGGGGGCATCACAACGTGGGTCCCTGAAGTTTTTAACTCTATCACCATCCTTTTTAAGTTATACAAAATGGGCCTTTATGTGATAATATCGTACTCGTACCCGCATATAATCTTCTACTCAACGTGTCAGCTACCACGTTCGTTTTTCCAAGATGGTATTGAATGGTATGGTCGTAATCTTTCAATAGTTCAAGCCAACGTCGTTGCCGCATGTTGAGTTTCTTTTGGGTGAAGAAATATTTGAGGCTTTTATGATTTGTATAGATCTCCACTTTATCCCCATACATGTAATGTCTCCAAATCTTTAGTGCAAAAATGACTGCTGCCAACTCTAGATCATGAGTAGGATAATTCCTCTCATATTCTTTGAGTTGTCGTGAGACATATGCTATGACTTTTCCATGTTGTATGAGAACAACTCCTAAACCTTTTCCTGAAGCATCGTTGTAGATGACAAATCCTTTCGAACCTAATGGTATTGTCAGAACAGGTGTTGAAATAAGTCTCCTCTTGAATTATTGGAAACTCTTCTCACATTCTTTGCTCCATCCGAACTTTGTATCTTTTCGAGTCAGCTGAGTTAATGGAGTGACGATTCAAGAAAATCCTTTCACGAATCTCTGATAATAACCAACTAAGCCCAGAAAGCTACGTATTTCGGTTACCGACTTAGGTTGCTCCCAACTTTTTATTGCTTCAATCTTTGCTAGGTTAACTGATATTCCATGTTTCGATATCACGTGCCCAAGGAATTCTACTTCCTCAAGCTAGAACTTGTATTTCTTCAACTTGGCATATAACTTATTTTCACGAAGCTTTTGGAGTATTAGCCTCAAGTGTTGCTCATGATCTTCATGGCTTTTGGAGTAAATGAGGATGTCGTCAATAAATACAACCACAAATGATCCAAATATTCCTTGAATACTCGGTTCATCATATCCATGAAGGCAGCATGAGCATTAGTCAATCCAAAAGACATGACTAGGAATTCGTAATGCCTATACCGAGTTCTGAAAGAAGCCTTTGGAATGTCATAAATTTTAATCTTTAACTGATGATATTCGTAACAAAGATCGATCTTTGAAAAGAATTTAGCACCTTGTAACTGGTCAAACAAGTCATCAATGCGAGGCAACATGTCCCTATTTTTGATGGTGACATGATTCAACTCTCGATAGTCAATGCAAAGTCGCATACTCCCATCTTTCTTCTTTACGAATAGAATAGGAGCACCCCAATGAGATGTACTAGGACGAATGAAACTGATGTCTAACAGTTCCTGCAGTTGGGTTTTTTACTCCTGAAGTTCAATAGGAGCCATTCGATATGGCGTTTTGGAAATGGGTTTTATACCAAGTTCAATGTCAATACAAAATTCGATTTCACGCTCTAAGGGTAGGCCAGGAAGTTCTTCGGCAAATACGTCATAAAATTTATTAACAATAGAAATATCATTCAAATCTGATGTATTTTTGTTTAAATCCGTTACATGGGCTAAGAAATCTTGACATCCATTTTTTTAATAAAAGAATGGCTTTATGGCTTGATATGATAGTGATTAACTACAGTGGTTTGGTTGCTTGAATTTGCATAATAGGTTGGTTAGGAATATGAAAACTAACGACCTTACAAAAATAATCAATTTTAGCATGATGAGTAGTTAACCAATCAATCCCTAAAATCACATCAAATGCAAGTATTTTCAAAGAGATGAGATCAACAGGTAATGTGAAAGTGTCAATTTGAATCAAACAAGATTTATAAATGGTGGATGTAATGAAGTTTTCTCCCAATGGAGTTTCAACAGATAAGTCAAAGTCTAATTTCTCTGGAGTCAAATTTAAACGTTGAGCACAAGTAGGTGAAATAAAAGAATTGGTAGAACTAGTATCTAATAAGGTATAGACTTTGCAAGAGTTTATGATTAGCTTACCCGTGATAACTTCGTTCGGGTTCCTCGCTTTTTTTGAAGTCATAACTAACGCTCTCCCTTGAACTACCGGCTTTGACTTGTCCATGACAGCCTTTGGTGTCACCGTCCCAGCTGGACTTGACTTCGCTGCATGACAAAATCAAGCTAAACGACCTTCCTTTCCGTAATTGTAACACACTTTGGGTTTCTGCGTACAGTTCAAACTGATGTGTCCCTCCTGTCCACATTTGTAGCATACGACCGGTGGTCATTCTCCTTCCTTAAAAATAGGTGTTGGTGCCGATGTCTTTCCATCATTGTTGAATTTTCTCTTTTTAAAATTTCCATTTGACTCATTTCTTCTATTATCTTGGCCAGAATTATCACCAAAGTGGTTACCATTTCTGGCATGATAATTTCCTCCACGTTTTGTATCACTGCTTCAATGATTGTTGCCACTGGTATGACTATTATCATTTTTTCGGATGTTATCTTTTGGTTGAGCTGACTCATTATCGTGCTCCAATAACTGAGCCATATTCACAACATCTGAATACAAACAAAGTTTATGAAATGAGGTATTGACGAATTTCAGGCTTCAAATCTCGTAGAAACATTCGTTTCATTCGCTCCTCATTATCTACCAAATGGGATGCAAACCGGGATAACTCCGAAAACTTTGCCTCGTATTGCGATACAATCATGTTGTTCTATTCCAGTTTGATGAATTCCACCTTCTTCATGTGACAGATACTTTCTAGAAAATATTTGTCGTTGAATAATTCCTGGAACTTCTCCCAAGACATCTTAAGTGCGGATAGATGAGTACGTTTTACGGATTCCCACCAGTAATATGCCTCTCCGCGTAACATAAAGGTGGTGAATGGAACCTTTTGCTTTTCAGTGCATCCCAAGACATCAAATATCTTGGTGATCTATTTAATCTAAGCTTCTGCCTTAAGTGGCTCTGGCTTTCCCAAAAATTTCGGCGCTCCCAACTCCTTGAATTGCTTAACAGTGACCGGCCATGAGTTACCAATGTTTCCACATGCATTTTGAACAGGATTCTCTCTCATTTGGGGTTGCATGAATTGTAGAAAGCTCCTAAATATCCCATCGTTCATCATTTGGTCGGTGTTGTTGTTTACAGGAGGATTATTACCTTTTTGATGCACATTATCCTGGTTATTGATTGGCGGTGTCTCAATAATCGCATGTACTCCATTGCTTATCTCAAAATTTTCAGATGTCATTCTCAAATACTACCACAAAATAAGGGTTAATTAAAGAAATTGACATGTCACATATTATCCCTATATTCTGATCGACCAATTAAATAACAATTAAGCTTAGGTAGGACATACTAAAGAAGGTTTTACTCGTCTATCCCTCCTAGTTCTAACCTCAGATCTCCACCAGAGATCATACCCCATTCTGAGTTACCAAATACATGGTACAGAAATCAAATACAAATTTCCTTTATACAACTATTAATTGTCGTGTAATATACGACAAAACATACGCTGTGAGTTTTAATACAAATATTATCTCGTAAACAATATCCAAACTCAAATAAAATCCTCATTACAATTATTGTCACACTATTTTACAAAATAGTGATGATTACTAAAATCACCATCTTGGACCATAACTCCACTCCCCAACTTGTCACAACTATATTCTTGTCTCCTGAAAAGAACAATGGAACCAAAAGGAAAAGGGTGAACTCAACTAGCCTAGTAAATAATATTATGACTAAGATAATGTAGAATAAATTATCCTTAGTCCTCAGCAGGAAAAAATCTGATAGAATACAATAGACAACAAGTTTTAGATCAACAACTACAGTGGAAATAGCAATCCATTAGAAGAGTCAAGTAGAACATGATGTCTACTATCTTCTAAGATTTAAAAGTCCATCATTAATATTTTATCCCTGTAACACCAATCAATAAATATTTCAAATCAATAAATTATCCATGCACTACATGCCAATGATATTTGTTTGTATAACCAGTGGTCATTATCATGCCAAACAACTGTCCATCTATGCACTATGGGCCAAAGAGGACTTTCACCACAACATTTATCTGTAACATTATAGGTCATGATTATACCAATACACAATTATTGGTTATAAGCATACCAATCAACAGTCCATCTATGCACTACGGGCCAAAGATGACTTTTACCATAACATAAACATGAGGATGATGACAATGATATAAGGAATCAATCAAGTGAGATCAAGGATAAATATTAGAGATTTATAATTCAATTTATCTGGAGTTCAAGACTAGTCCTCTCTGACTGCTCGTCCGTCTGAGGATGATATGCGGAACTGAATCGTAAATCAGTGCCCATAGCTTTCTGCAAGTTGGCCCAAAATTGTGAAGTGAATCTTGGGTCTTGATTAGAAACTATGGATACTGGCATGCCATGCAATCTCACAATCTCATCTATGTATATACGAGCAAGACGTTCAAGTGAATAAGTTTCTCGTATAGGTACGAAATGAGCAGACTTGGTTAATCTATCGACAATGACCCAAATTCCATATATGCCTTGAGAAACCTTGGGAAGACCAGTAACAAAATCCATGTTAATGTGCTCCCACTTCCATTCTGGAATTTCAAGTGGTTGCAATGGAGCTTTTGGCACTTGATGCTCTACTTTGACACGTTGACAAATTAAACACCTTGAGATAAACTCCGTGATCTCTCTCTTAATATTGCTCCACCAAAATGTATGTCGAAGATCGCGATACATTTTGGTACTTCCAAGATGGATAAAAAATGGTGTGTTGTGTGCCTCCATCATGATAATTAATTGTCCATGATAATTCAATTTATCTAGAGTTCAAGAATGTCCAAATTGTCAACATGATGATTAATTGTGGAGTAAAATTCAATAATGATATTCATGTATCAAAAATAATTTGGACAGAAAAGAAACTAATTTTGTCGTGAATAGTACCTCCGAGTGAATGGTACCCGAGTAAATAGCACCCCGTGAATAGTATTATGAGTGAATAGTACCGAATGAATAGTACCCCGTTAATAGTACCCCGAATAAAAATATTGAATTTTAATACAAAAGTTCAGACTAATATTCTAATGAAACGATACTAGATGAAGCAAAAACTCAAGGATATTCTACTAATTTTAGGGATTATAGAAGCAATACTTACCATAGTAAGTTTAGATTTAGGAATATGAAAAAAAAATACGAAACTGCAAATGGATTTTCACCCGTCATGCGGTAATCTGCGTAGAAAGATCTTTTTCACAAATAAAGAATGAGTACGAAGGGTTATTCACCATGCATGTGGTAATCCAGCAGATGAGTTATTCCCACATTAAAGAATGAATACGAAGGGTTATTCACCGTGCATGCAGTAATCCGCATAGGTAAAGTTACTCCATGCATTAATAAAGAATGAATACAAAGGGTTATTCACCATGCATGCAATAATCTGCGTAGACAGGTTAATCCAGCAGATTAATAAAGAATGAATACGAAAAATAATATCCATTACCTTATTAGGAGATTGGATACTGTAATAGTGAAGTACCAAAATACTCTTCTTCTTTCTCTCTATAGTTTCTCTCTATAGTTTTAGTGAATTCGTAAGAAAGAATGAAGAAATGAGCTTCTATTTATAAGAGAATGGACTAAATAGTAACTGATTCACGGACGGTCCAGATTTCTTTACTATTAAAACCTCAACAGACGGTTCATATTGATTTACTATTAAACTTCAACCGACGATCCAAATTAATTTACTATTAAAATCTCAATCAACGATCTGAAAAATTAGTACGTCTCCCCATGGAATAATAAGTCAAGCCTACAACAAACGCATCATGACAAACCCCTCTATTTATATCAAAAATTGAATAAATATTTACCATAAATCACTTATCTTCAATACACACATTTTTAATCTTTCAACAATTATTCATCATTAATATTATAACTTACAATATTGACAATCAGATCATTCCCAAGAAAGAGGGGGCTTTCGATAAGGATTTCTCGTTATTGGCGCGCAATTAAATAACATAACCCCTTTGCTCGACATAACTTTCGAGACATTTCCAATAATACAAATAATAATATGAATAACTGTGTCATCTAATTTATCGATTTAATAATATAAAATATTGTACAGATGATACTGTGACAATAATTGAATCAATAATATGAGATACTATGTAGCAACTACTGTTGCAATAATCGAATAAAATGGAGTGACTTCTTACATAAGCATAAATAATCAGAGATACGGTGAAATACCGTGTGCTACTGTGCAACAACGCGTATTACTATTTTTTTATCACCGATATTTCAACAGTTAACGGTAAAAGTTTTGCCATTTGTCGCTTTCTATATCCAACAGTCATTCTGTTGTGGGGTCCACCAATGATTGTGTCGTCGTACGGATATTCCCCAACAAAAAGATTATTCCCCAACTAAACGAATATTTTATGGCAACTTGCTTACTTTGTAAAATTTTCACATATCCCCCATAACTATAGCATTATATCAAATCAACACCTTATTATTCAAAATAATATTTAGAGAAAATTAAATCCTTATTCATAAAAAGTTGGGGTCTTACATCTTCTCTCAATTTTTCTTCTCCTGAAATAGTTATATCCCATTTCATCATATCTTCTTTGAATCTCTTCTATGGAGTCTTTGGGTCCAAGGTCATGCATGTTAAATCTTTCTTCTCCTTTTAGGTGAATCCCTTGAAGATTGCGATTCATGAAGGATGTATCATTGGTTGGGAGTCATGAGCCAATAAGTGTTACTGCATTCTACGATCCTGACATAGAAGAAAAGGCCGATTGACCTGAGGTTGACCTAAGTGTCCTTGACCCAGAGGAATGGCATGAGGAGTAAAAATTTTAGGAGGAGGAGGAGGAAGTGATGATTGTTGAGCTTTTGGTGGCAATTTCATCTCCCCCCTTTTTGGCAGCATCCCTTTCCTTTTTGAGATTTTTAACTTCCTCTGATAATTGTTGAATGATGGTAACCAATTCTCCAACTTGACTCTTAGTGAGAGTGATGTCGTTTTTGATTTCTCTATATCTAGCTTCAGATTCGTCTCTTTGCTGATGAATCAGAACCATAACAGTGTCAGTGCATATCAGAGATCGGACAACCACTTCCTTGAAGTCAATCAGGGATGAGTTCATTGAGAAGATTTTATCATATGGAAACTTGATAGACTCCTTATCTGTTGCTTGAAAAGAGGTAAAAACAACTTTATGGTCATTTATCTATTTGAAGTATATTTCATCTCGTCTTTTTAGATTATCTAGAATAGTTTCTATCAGCTCATTGATTTTAGTACTAAATTTTTTAGACATTTGCCTTGGTACTTTCTCAACAATCGTAGCAATATGAAGTAGACTCTTCTGAATGCTAGTTGTAGTAACCTTAAAACCCATATTGCATTTTTGAGTTATTTCGTTGAGCATTGTTAAAGCCAAGATATTCTGCTACGTCCCAATCACGTAAGACGTTCTGATCCTGCACACTAAACACAGTCAACACCAAAAGCTTGGCAAGATCGACCGTCGGGGATAGCCAAAAGCGTGAGAGAGTCTGAGCACTGATTACAAGCGTTAACAATAGAGGATAAAAATGTCTAGAGTCTTGAGAGAGATAAAATTATCAGTTGAATGTGTGTACCTGTATATGGAAGACCTCATTGCTATGATATACTCTCCAACTCGGTTTACCGTGCCACCCACTACCTACTGACACCACCCATCCCCACGTCCGATGACTCACCTGCTACTCCATCACCTTTGTTCACTGTTTTCTACCGCCGGCCGAAAATCATCCCATCCACATTAATGATTTGTAGTCAAAACAGTCAACCATTACCTTTTTCATCATTACAAGTCAAAGATGGATATATTTAAAGGTCCAGTGGGTCAACCCATTGATTCGACCCGACCTTGTAAGGATTTAACGGGAATTAGAGGATGACTAGGCCCAATAATTTAAAGACTCAATAGTGAAGACCCAATGGACTAATTAAATAAATAGGCCCAATCCATTCGGCCCAATAGGAGAAATATCATGACCCAACATTACCCCCTAGTTTTTATCAAATAGGATATTTAATGGAAAACTATAGATGATCCATGATATTATAGGTTTTAACAGGATTGAAATGGGCCCAAAATAAGATTTACCAAAGTCCAAACGGAAATGAATTAAAATCATAAGACAATTTAAGAACCGAAAATCCAGTTGAAAGGCCTAACCCAGTTAATGTCCGAATCTTGAATTGGACGCTACCCGTCTGAATTCTTGATTATTACTGCCAATTAATGTGCCGCCCTCGTAACTCCATGCAGAATCACAAGATAAAAGATAAACTTTACCAAATTTTGATAGCTTTTTTTCGCCAATTCGAATTTTGGACCTTTAAGCTCTCTTCCTCTCTCCAGAACTTTTCTTCCTTTCTCTGCAAAACCTCAACAATGGTGGTCCTCAATCCAAAGCAGAACTCACCAATTCGGGCAACCCCCCTCACGACCGTTTCACCTGACCCAAATCCCAACCAAGAGGCATCGAGCTCCAACCCTCAAGCTGCTACTCCAAGCAAAACGAAGATATTTTCCAAACCTCGACCCACTCCTTCTGAATTCTTTAGAAATAAGGAACTTTTTACCCATGCGAACACTCCGTCAACTGTCACCGAAGCTGAATTACGAAAGATTCGAGAACGATGCCATATTCCAGATACTCATTTGGTAAGGGCTCCTAGGTCTGAGGAGAGAATGTATCAACGGCCTGAAGGATGGACAGCAGCTCCCTGTAACGATCCTCGAGAAAGGAGTCAGGTTCCCTCTTCACATATTCCTAGTGACTCTTTTAGGTTTTATTGGCGTCGGGTTCGCCCAACTAGTGCCGAACTCGTACATCCATATCTTAGCCTTCATAGCCTTCTGTCATGAAGTAGGGGTCGAGCCTACTCTCGATTTCTTTTTCACCGTGTATAAGATCGGTCAGTCTCGAGAGAAGGGATTTAAAGCTATAAGTAAGCAGGCATCGAAGGTAGGTGAAAAATTTGAAAGACGATCACTGGTTTCTACTCCATCTAGCAACAAAGGATGGCACAAAGGATGGTTCTTCATCGAGGGACCAGAAATTTCCTCTATACCGAACTGGGCCACTGATGAGAAAATCATCACTGACTTCGGGGATGTTCCCGAGGAATACATAGTTGAAATGATAGAACTTTTTGACAATTTTCCGAAGGAAGAGTGGAAATATGGACTACTTTCCAAGCAATCATGGTTGTACAACCACAAATATAAGTTTGAAGCTTTATTTTTTATTTCTCAGGATTTTTGATGATACATATTCTGAAACGCGCTATCTATTCTTCTTGCAGTATCTTTAATCAAGCCGAGCCCTGAAGAAGAAAGGGACTATGAGGACTTCCTATCCGGAAAATCTATAGAAGATGCTGAAACTCCATTGATAGAAACCTCTCTTGAAGATAACCCCCCTACCGAAATACCTACTGTTGAAAAAACCAATGTTGAACCCCAAACCATCGAGCCAGAAGCTGAAGAGCCCGTTCTATCATAAGAAATACTTTAACCTCGCAGAAAGAAGAGAGCCATTCGAAAACCTCGACCAATTTCTATACCATCTGATTCTGAAACCCTCTCTAAACCTGAACCAATTATTAATCCAACTCCTACTCGAGGAAGTTTACTTGATTTACCTGCGGATCATCGAAAACAACTCATTCGAGCCAAAAAATTGAGGACCAAGATTACTCCCCTAACCCCCGATGAGCTTAGAGTACCTTCTTCGGTTTTTCTTCCCCCAACAACCCTAGTGGTGACTCAAACTGTCAATGAAGAAGAATAAATCGAACCCACTGCAGCACCATCTCGAAAGAGAAAACAACCATCTAGCAGTCAACCAAGTTCGATATATGTCCCTTCACCTGTTCGTGAATCCATTCCGGTTCGTTCCCCTTCTCCCGAAAATATATATACAGATCCCATACCATCCCCACCTCGGGAAGAAACCGTGCCCTTCCTCTCAAGGCCTTCTGTCGATGAGTTTAAGAACGATGCTATGGGGTCTCCAACTTTATGGCCCCAGTTCAATGCCAATTTCCCCTTCCAATTATTCAATTCATTCGTCAGAGATACCGACGAGCATCGGTTCGGTAATAGCTCCATCATGGACTTGATCAAGGAAGGCATGAGCTATCACGCCAAGGTAAATAGTCGTTTATTTGTTTATTTGAAGTTATGCCTATCTCTCACAGATTTAAATGACTATCTTCGGATTTTTGCAGGCAAATGCCGTCTTTGGACGTCTTCTTCCTCGATACCAAGAAGTCGAAGCTAAAGAAGATGCAGCTAGAAAAGAAAACATCATTCTGAGTCAGCATTGGCCCAAGAGAGGAGTCAGCATGGAGATACTCTTCATACCAATGAGGGTCTTCGGAGAGAGTTAGCTCAGACCAAGGAAAATCTGAAGGCTTCCAATGACGAATTGAGCTCGGTTAAGGAGGAACTGAAGGTGGCTAAGGTCAGTGAGCAAAAGTTGGCTGACATGAATGTCAAATTTGTTAAAGAGACCGAAGCTCTAAAAGCCAATAATGAAGAACTGGTTACAGTCAATCAAAATTTGGCGACACAAGTCAATAATCTTCAGGTGGAGGCCCGTGAAGAAAAAGAAAAACATTCGTCTAAGCGCCGGAAGCTTCGACATAAACTGAAAGCTTTGAAAGAGCGAAGTCCTCTGTTGATAGAAGAAGCTGCTGAAAGGAATCTGAACGAATAGGGTGTATCCGACGAGCTGAATGCCGAAATACTTCGGGTATACTCAGAAAGTTACGAAGTCTGTCGAGGGAAAGAAAAATTGGCGGAAACCAAGATCTACTCCAAAATGCCTTCAAACATGTCTTTGTTTCCTAGCTTAATGTCTTCGAACATGGCATCTTCAAAGGCTGAGTTGGTACAAGTATGATGACAAAGTAGAATAAAACCTAAATCTTTAGTATAAGATATAGAAGGTATAATTGTACAAGTATTAGAAGTTGAAGGAATATCTGCATAGGTATGAGTATGTGTCTAGTTAGGAATAGAATGGGGTTGTTCTATGATACGAGGGTTAGGTGACTCTACGATCGCAGAGGTAGGAGACTCTACGATCGAAGCATTTTAAGGGATGGATTTGGTAGATGTTTTAGAGAAATGGGAGATGGAGATCTAGTATATGTATGTTTTAGGGTGGTTGCTGGTGAGGATTGAATATTATGTACAGATGAGAGTGTTTGGGTTTGATTATTTTGGGTAACGATCATAGGGTTTTGACACTCTACGATTGTGGGTTGAGTACTTTGGTTTGATGTATGCTATGTATTCGTAGTGTTGGGCTCTACGGATGCTTCATAACGTGAGAGAGTGTTTCAGCTTTATTCAAGAGAGATAAGTGAATAATCGTGATTTTGTTGAAAATGCCTGATTGAGCGAAAGAACTTCCAATTGAGATGGTTCTTTTGGCAAACTTCAAAATTTTGGGACAGTTCTAAGACAACATTTTTACACTTGGAAAGGTCTTGTAGGACCAAGTGATGTAGCTCAGATTTCCCATCAGAAGAGCCTTCACTAAGGGCATAAAGGAAAGGAATAGAACAGTAAGTCACTATTATTATAAAAGATAATAGTGGTTCTATCCAATTCTTCATCTTCGTCAAAGACCATTTCATCCAAAGTTTCTTGTTTATCAGACCTAGCTTATGCCTCTTCTAGGTTTGGAATTTCTTCAATTAAGTGCTAGGTCTCTAACTTTTAGGTTTATTTTGATGATAACAATAATTAGTAAATTGATTAATTAAAAGGATAGAATCATATCCATAGAATTTATATTATAATTATTTTAATTATTTTATTTACTTTGATCAAAAATATTTTCTAAATCTTATTGAATTATTTTTCTTGATCTTGATAATTTAATATAAAATGTTAAAGAAATTAGTTCATAAAGTAATATTTCCTAAGGCAAGAAGATTTCCTATTTATTCTCAAAAATAATTTTTTTCTTTAAAGATTCTAAAATTCATTTCGAGTTATTTCAAAAAGAAATTACAATATATATATGTGTGTGTGTATGTGTTTTTGTGTGTGTGTGTGTGTATGTAATGTGTATAGGCTAAAGACTTGAAAATTTCATTTTTGGGAAATGGGGCAATTTGTGTGGAGAGCAGATTCCCTTACCCATTTTTCATGTCCTCTCTGTGTCTCCAACTTAAATGTTAACACATGAGTTATTATTTAATTTTAGAGTTAATTGATGTTAAGTAAGAAGTTAGAGTATCAAACATTTAAATGAGGAATACAAGGGGAACAGGAAAAATGGAAACATATGATCTGCTCTCTTCTGTGTGCCTATGTTAAAAAAGGGAAAGGGTAAGGCAGATTTAATGCATTAATGCCTTATGTATATGTATGCCCATGTATATGAGCATATGTGTATGCGTGTCAGGTAAGTAAAAAGAAAGTAAATGCTTAACGGCCTTCACCTTTTGACCATGCATTCCAGAAATGTGTAAATCCTAACCAGCCATGTGTTTGGGTAAAAAACTTTGGAAGCTAACATTTTTATATGGGCTAAAAATCTGTATTCCTGTTCTTGGCCAAATCCGTGTACCTAATTTTTAAGAATCAAAATCCGGACCTTCTTTTCCTTATCAAAGCAATGCGAACCGTTAAAATGAAAATGAGTTTTCAAATTACCATTTTACCCCAAATTTAAAAAATCTATAAATAGGAAGCTTTCCTTTCGTTCTAAATTTGTCAATTAGGTGAAAAGAAAAGTTTACTCTCTTTGTCTATGTACTCTCTCTAAGAAGTTTTCTCTCTTTTCTTATTAAAGTTCTAATTATTTGAGAAGAGGAAATTGGTCTAAGTATTTGATATAAGTTATTTAATTTGATTTATTTAAATCATCTCTTTCTTATTTAGATTTATAGATATATGAATATTAATTGTTATACGCAATTATATATATATATATCTATATTTCTACTATTTATCAAATAAAAAATCAGTACTTAAACACCGAGACTACTGAGATATTCCTCTTAAGTGGGGGAATTGGCCATACAAGATCTCAAAGTCCTAAATGACCTTATTTATAATCATTCACATAATAGATAAAATATTATTAAATATTCTTTGAGTTAAACAAATATATTTGTTATATCAAGTATTATTTAAGCTGATTTATTTATTATACTTGATATCATCATCACAAGTATTTGATCATAAATATATTTATTCATAAAATACTTGTTGCATAATATAAGAGTTATTTAAACTTTTATATCACAAATTAAGTGAATATATCTCGCTAAATGTAAGCATAGCACTCACTTTAAAAGTTGTTTAAGCTTTTATATCATAAATCAAAGCCTTATATGTTTAACATAGAAAGACATTCTTTATTTATAAAGAATAAATAATTCTTTATAAATTTGAATTAAACTATATATATGCTTATCTGAAGCATTTTGAGCTAATCTAAAATCTATCTATCTGCTTAATCAAGAAACTTGTTTACACAAGTATTAAAGTTATATAAACTTTTATAATCGAGCATAAATTTACATCTGCTTACACAGAAGCACATTCCACATATATAAAGGTCATTGAACTTTTATATAATTATTTGATCTTTAATTGCTATTTGCTTAATTGAGAAACATCAAATATAAAAGTTACTTAAACTTTTATATTATATGTATGTGTGTGTTTGTGTACTGAATTTTATCTGCTTATCTCAGAATCATTTCTCTGTCAAAAAATTTGTAAAAATAAAAAGGGTAGAGTTAGTTTATTTATGAACATATGAGAAAGACGAGCAATTTTTTGACCAAGACCAGAGTCTTAGAGAGGTCAAATGGGAGTTAGGTCTCTAGTGTACTTGTGAGGTGAGGAAGAGGCTGTTGTTTCAAGACCAGATCGTAGGATAGAATTGAACTCAAAATAAGGTACAACTAAGCTTGACGAGGGAGTTGGGAGCTTGTTGTCCAAGATAGTTTGTTGACAATAGTTGTAAGCTTGTCTATAAAACTTTGTGTTAGTTCTCAGGGGCACACAATAGATCTAGAGGGGGGGATGAATAGATCCTTTAAAACTTTATCTTTTTCATTAATTTTGTTAAGTGATTAATAGATAATGAATGGAAGAATCAATTCATGCACAACGAAATAGATTAATACCCCCTTCAAGAATATAATGCTAAACACAGTTCTAATATTGAGTTAGTTGCAAGCAGATATAGCAGTTATAGTAATGGATGTAAATGATATAAAGTAAATGACACCAGAAGTTTTAAGTGGTTTAGAGACTGAATGCTCATAATCCACTCTTCTACTTCAACAAGCAGGGATTCCACTAAGGATTTGATCAACTTCGAATCACTAAGATTCCTTCAAGATCAGAAGCCTTGGAACACTAGTTCACTAAGAACTCTTCAAGACCAATAGCCTTTGAAATTGTAGACTAAGCCCGACAGACTTAGAATCTCTTGTACCCTCCGGTACTCAGCAATCTCAACTGACTTGACTTTTATGTAGTCACAAAGACAAGGACCCTGAAAGCCATGGTTGCTTGGATGGTTGTTTGTTGTTGTTGAGCTGCTAAGATGACATTTAGCTTGTTCACCTTCTGGTACATATCAGCTCCTTGTGATCATCAGGCATTCAACATTGGTATCTGATCACATCTAATGGACTGCTAAGATGTACGTTCAACCTAACATCTTGTTGGTACTTAGCAATCTGACTCATTCCTTGGTGTTGTTGTTCTTTGTTGTTGATGCTTGTCTTCATCTGATATTCAGCATTGCACATTATCACCGTTGAGGCATTACTAAGTATTTCCATATCTGCTTGACTTCTTTGAGTACTTAGCAGTCCTTGAACACTGGTTGTCTTGTGCACAGATTCAGTTTTGTATTTTCTTGTCTTCAACTCAGTGTGTTCATGGTGAATCATGGAGTGACTCAAGTGTTCTTATTTCTGATTTGCCACTCTAGTTGTTGTTTTCTTGGCCTTCCAACTCTCAGTTCAGATGCAACTACGTTGCCATACTCCTTTGTATTGAGTGAATCTTTTTCATTGTAAGACTCTTATTAGTTGTGCTTCACTCTTCTGTGGTGGTCTCACTCTCATTGAGACCTTTTCTCTGTTAAGCTCTATATGACTTACTTCACCTCAAGTAAAAAACATTATCTTCTTAGAAGCTTCGACTATTTATAGATTCATCTATCATCTTCTCGTTTGAACATAGCCGTTGGGAGTCTTCCGTTGAAGAGCTTTCTTTGGAGCATTTAATGCTTTAGATATTCTAAAATATTTGATGTAGACATACTGGGTTGATGTAACAACTCCTTTTTGACTTGCCTGACACAGCAGTCTACTTTATTACCTAACACTTCTGAAACGTCACTTTCAGCAGACTAGTAGGTAGTCACCCTTTTCTTTTGTTTGCTTGATTTACATCAAAGATTTTGGGAGAGTATATCGAGATTCTTAATTCACAACGTTTGAATGTCAGCCTTCTTTGTTCAGACATTCTCACTCATCAAATAAATGCCTTCTACGATTCTGATGTTGACCTTTATGAACTCTACGATTATTTGGTCATAGCGTGTCTGTGGAAATCGTAGGGTGACTTGACCTTGACATCTCTTATGATTCTGAGAGTGCTCAACGTTGTACCATCTTATACTTTGCTCTTGCAGTCTGTTCTGCGATCATGTTTCTCATGCCATGCTTTAAGAACTAACAAGATAATTAACTGTTTTGACACTTTGGTTTGCACATCCTTTTTGATTCGTCATGATCAGCTTCCTTAACTTTTAGCCTTGTGATCTCTTGATCATATTTCATGGTGAGGCTGAGCATTGACATCTTCCTAGTTTGTCCTCTACTTACTCCGTGGTAGGTTTGCCATTATCTTGTAGTTTCTTTACCATATTTCATGGTGAGGCTGAGCACTACGATCATTGTCTTAATACTACGATCATTGTCTTCTAATGAGACTCTTTCTAAATAGCTTTTCACTTCTCCATTAGCCTTGCTGTGGAGTTGGTTCTTTGATCTTATGTTTGCTTTCAGGCCATTCAGAGAATGTTTTCTGATATTTTTAAGTAGATTGCATTCTGAAACTTGATTACACTTATCAAAGGATGAGATCTATATACGCACTTCAGGATTGTTCATCTGTTGAGAATCGTAGAGTGCTCTACGATTCTACTTTAGTATTGCGAGCACTTGACTGGCTACGATTTTCATTGGTGATAACTTGTAGAATCCACGATTTTGAACAAAGACTACGATTCTTCATGTTCAGATCTCAGAATGATTATTTTGATAACTCGTGAGAATCCAATGCATATTCGGTAAGAAGAGGAGTGACTTTATTTTAGACTCGCTTGATCGCCTCATTCATCTTGGATCTATCGTGATTCTCACAATTTCACGATTTTACGATCCTTATTTTATACAATTTTGAGAGTCGTCTATGATTATTCTTATTTTAAATTAGGTTCACTTAATCTTGGCCGGCTCTTTCCAGAATCGATTCTAATGAATGAAATCTTCAGATCATCGATTGAGTGTTATTCATATCTTTCATTTTCAAATTTTCTTTTACTTTCTAGTCCTAATATCACGATCTACAGAGTGACTTTATTATGACATACTGAATTCTTGCCTTTTTATCTTATGGATTTATTATTCTTTTACACTTTATAAGATCAACCTAACAAGTTCTATTCATAGTCCTTGTACATTATGATCTTTTGAAGGACTTTTATAAAATAATTCATTCATATTAGATCAACCTAACATATTTGATCATTTCAATCTAAGTCCTTGTCCATATTGTCTATCATCTATTAAGGAATTTATAGATTTTATCAATGCAGACATATTTGCATATTCATTCATTAACTTCATCATCTCCATCATCAAATTATAAAATAAAAAATAACATTCTCATGCATATTCCTGAAAATCTCCCCTTATTTGATGATGACAAAAACACTCAATGCATATGTATGAGATGAATGAATCTTAAGATACAGTGAACTATTGTATTACTATAACATGTAATATGAATGATATTAATGAGCATCTAATTACAGATGACACAACAAATCTAAATTCTGGATCCATAACATACTATTACGATTAGAGATGTACCTTCTCCTTTTTTTTTTTTTTTGTTTGCTCCTTTATATCTTCTGGATGTTTTGTCTACTGTTTCTACTCATCGGCTTGTCCTTCTAGTTCCTGCTCCCTCTTAGATACTGATTCCATTGCTTCAACTTCTTCTGGCTCCCCCTCAGGTTTTGTCTTCATAACTTCATTCTTCTTCTTCAGACTCTCCTCTTGTATCTTCATTCGTCTCTTCGTATATCTCTTTCAGCATCTCTTTTTCTCCCTCTTTAGCTCCTGCTGGCTAAGCTCTAGTTGTTGGGAAAGAGAATGGTTGAGGGTATCTCTTTTCTCGGTGAGAGACATAAAAGATTCTTCATTGTTCTTCTGAAGTGCATGGCTTCTTTCTTATATTGCTCGATAGATTCCAAATAGATCTGATCTATTTGATAAAGCTTGTTGGATATATCTAAGACGGTTTCTTGAAGCTTCTTGTGGGACTCACTGCAGGCTCTTTGGTTCCTCATCAATATAGGAAAATTTCTCAACCAATTCTTTAGAGTTTTTCAATAACTTAGGATCTTGAGAAATTTGGGTAGTAAAATTTAGTTTCTCATTTTTTGCAAATGTTTTCAAAAGCAATGATAATGTCAAAGAGATCATAGTTGGATAAATTGGGTATATCATAGGGTGTTCTAGGATTGAGGCTTGGAATATTGAGTGTGGGATTTAATGTTTGGGAATCAGGGTGAACTTGACCACTTGCAATCGCAGAGTATGAGACCTCTACGATCGTGGACTTTGGTGTGGCCTTTCTGCTATCCAAATTTTCTAAGAGATAGTAGGGGATGTAGATATTACCAGCATGACGGTAGACTCTAAAATGAGGGAAATTCTTGATCAGCTTAGTGGGAAATATCTTGACCCTAGGGAAGTTCTAAGAGATCAGCTCTAAATTAGGAAAGTGTGAATAAAACTAGCTGATGTAATTCTCATCTCATGTAGTGTAAGTCTTTAGCCAAGGCAACCATAGGTAGAACTATTTTATCAGATGGTTTTCAGGATTGTACAGTACTGTAGTACAATCTAACTCCATGTCTTGAAAATTATTGAACAGATCTTCTATAGACATCATTACTACTTTGAGTCGTTCATTTCCATGGTTTATCCATCTTCCTAGTAGCACATCTCGTGGTTCATCAAAGATTTCAAATACTAATCTTCTTCGTACCCTTGCAAGTGAAAATTCTTGATAGCCTGTTGATTCCTAATCTTCAGAGCTGGAGTCTGTTTCCATTTCTTCATTTTCATACTTTGAGCTAAACTCATGCAGGGTCATTTTAACTGATTCATCAGTAGATTCTTACATCTAATTTTCATTATTTAGTCCTTCTGCAGTATCCTTCTCAGAACTATCTGACTCACCAGTCATTCCTTGCTCTTCAAACTTTAAAGTCTCTTTAGTTTCAACTTCATCTTCTTCTTCTGACTTGGGTTCATTGGCAGTTGTAGTCTTTTCGCTTTCACTCTTGGAACTATCATAAATCATCCTCTTTTTTGCCTTTGTTGTCTTCTCACAAAGACTCAAGTTCATCATCCTCATCATTATCACTGAGATCAATTGTTTTTGACGAAGAGCCTCCTTCATTCTTCTGGTTTGTTCTTCGAAGTTTCCTATTACTTTTTCTTCTCCTTGGGGGTGCAATAGTAGGTATTTTTTCCTTTTCTGATTCAAATTCCTTTCTACCAATAAAGGGACTCCTTGGTGGGACCTCTAGTGACTTCTTCACAACCTTAGCTTTCTTTTTGGTTGGCTTTGCATGAGTGGCCACTAGAGATCCAAAATCATCAAATTGAGATGACTCACTTTTCATTATGCTTGACTTCCTCTTCTTTGAATTACCCTTGTTGCTACTGCCAGATGTCTTTAGTTTCTTATTCTCCATGGGGTTTTTCTTCCAGTTGTTAAACAACTTTGGAGACATCACTTTATGAATATTAAGGGGTTCTCCCTCATCATCCCTTATCTTTCTCTTCAGTTTCTTCTTCAGAATAATGCTCAAGAGTCTTCCATGAAAAAACTTTGTAAGGGGTTTATCTGTAGACTTCTTCTTCTCAGTCTTTTTTAGCCATTTGGACAACCAATCAATCAGTAGGGCCCCAAAATTCATCTGTTGCTTCATGACGATTGTAATTATGACTCTCAGTTGCAGATCACTAAAAGTATCGTGTGTAGTGTCTTTGCATAAGATACATTTTCCTATAATCTCAGCAAGGAATTCAAATTCCTCTAAAAACTCCTTCTTCTTTATATCTTTTAGATTTGAATTTATGTTGTAGTGCATTAACTTCTTGCCTTCTTCAATGTTGAATTCCTCAAGATTTATCAGCCCTTGGTTAGGAAACCTTAGACCTTTGTTGATTTCTGATGTTCTTATCTTCAAATTTACTCATTTAACTTTTGTAAATAGAAGCCCAAAATCTATGGTTGCATTTGAATAAAATTCCTTCACCAAATCAGCATAAATTGGATTGTTGGCTTCTAAGAATATTTCTGAACTTATTTTCTGATTTTTTAAACTTCTTAGAACCGAGTTGAATTCCAGTGATAATATGCCAATTTTCCATTTTGAGGGTTCGAAGTGTGTGGGTATTTGATTTCAGGGATTTTGTAGGAGATACTTGAAGGCGATTTGGGCATAGCTCGAGGTTTGATGGATTTTGGCTTTGAAGAGTATTTAGAGTTTAGGGTTCAGAAAGGGAAGTCGATAGACTTTGATAACTATTTGGAAGATGCAACTATTTTGAATTTGCCTTTATGATAGGTCCATCTAACTCTGCATAAAATGCAACATGTCAGAAGCCGTTGGTTGCACGATGCCCCACAAAAAAACTTTAACTCCCTATAAATTGATTAGCTTATTAGTTTTGACTTTCCTATTAAGAATATGAGTATTTTACTGCATTTAGTTGACCGTTGACTTCTCCAGTTCGTAGAGTAGCTTGATAAGATAGTTATAGACTTTATGATTTTCTATCTACTCAACAATCATCTTCAGTAACCATGCTTTAGTGAATAACTCTTCACTTATCTTCAACTGGGAGTTGCATGATTCATCAATAGCTTGAATTCTTCTCTTATCTTCCAAGATTTATTCCTCTCAACTTATTAGCTAGGAACATTTTCTTCTGAGAGACTTCTATAAGTTCTGTAGAGATTCATGTGATGCATTTTATTTCAACACTTCTTCTGGGTTAAGGAAGCTCAAAAAGGAATGGCCGCTTAGTTTAAAACTTAGGGTTAGGTTTGTCTCTGTGGCGCTTATTAGAGGAAGGAAGTTTTGGATTTGGTGGTAAGACTGTCATCACGGCATGCCTCTTTGCAAGAGTTCATTTACCAACTTCAGATGCACTTTGATATTAGCATTTGTAAGTGAGAAAGAATGTAATGCCCTTTAGTTGTATTATCAGGAGAGTGTATTAGGGAGGTGTTTGTATAGGCTATAATTACAGGGTTAGTATACTCATACTATACGAGTAGGATGTTGATCGTAGGAACTCTTCGATTTGGGGTAATATGGCTGACATGTTTATCAGCCATAAAGTTTTGGGACTCTACGACCGGAGTTAAAGATTCATTTGGTTCGTCAGCCTCAGAGTTTTGGGACTCTGAAACTGGAAAAGGGTTGTTAGGATCAAGTGAGATATCAATTGAAGAATGATGTAGGTGAATTAGTCAGCATAAAGTATTGTTGGATAAAATACTAGTTATGAACTGGTGCTCTGTGGAATAATTATCAGAGATATGAGGGAGGATGGACTTTCTCCTGAGTTCATCTCTAAAGTTGGCAATGAATTCCAATTCTTCTCCTTCATCTTCTTTGTCGTGCAACTTTATAATTTTCATGTCTACTCTTTCCTGAGTATCCGAGTCATCTGCCTTCATTGTTTGAGAGATCTGTGAGATTCAGCTTCAATGTGTTCCTCCTCAATTTGAGCATTGCTAGGCTTTAGCAGACAATTGATCCCCAGTAGTTGATACTTCCATCTTAGATAGATGGGGTAACCTCTCTCTCTCTCTCTCTCTCTCTCTATATATATATATATATATATATATATATATATATATATACATCTTTGTAAGGTTTCCTTGCACTTCTCCTTCTATCTTGAATCTTCTGAGTTGGTCTGATATCTTCATGGTTGAATCAGCTCCATTGGATCGTAGAGTACTTTCTTTAGAACTGGTTACTCCACGATTTGCTGACTAGACATTATGAATGTAGGTTCTATCATTCAGACTTTTAGTATCTTCTGTACTCGTAGAGTTTCACTTCTACGATTCAAACTTCATCACCATTTGTTGATGATCATGGATATAATCTTCCTTGGTGTTCCTCTTGGGATGATATGTTTTACATTGATAAGCTTGGAAGGTCTCCTTCTTCTTGGCATGGATTGCAGACTCCCATAATTTAAGGACCATGATAATCATGCCATGAGTTTTAGGTTCTCATAATCATGCTCATAAGATCCCATCATCCTTTAGCATATTTTCTTGAATGAGTTCTGGTTTGTTGAAGAACATAGCTGAGGGATCATGATCTTTGCAGCTGGTAGAAGCTTGAAGGGTTCCAACCTTTCTTTTGGATTGTTCTCCAGCAAGGTTATATAACCTAGATACCCGCAGGTTAAGTATTTTCTATTTTGGTACCCATTGCTATTTGGGTCATGCTAGGTTAGTTTTCTCAAAATCCCTGGTCATTCAGATTTTTGGGTTCCCAAAATGTATGGGGATAAGTATTAAAGATCATGAATATACCCATGTAAATGATGACAATTATAAAACATGATTGTGATTGTGTGTATGGTTTAATCAATTTTGATATATTAGGATTTTTCTTTTGTTGAATCACTTTTTGCTTTTACTATGTTCATAGATTTTGAACTTTCATAGAGTGAGGATAAGGTCTATAGTGTGCATCTAGTTAGTTTGTAGAGTTTATCAGTCTCCAAGAACCTCCAAGATATAACTGTAGAGTTGATCACACTCTGTGCTTTATCAAAAACATAAAACATTATTTTATATGTATTACTTGACATACCTACCTATCAGTAAAAGTTGAATCATCTTAAAGTTCTTAGATTTTAATTTACTCAAGTCATACATCAGATATCTTTCAAAAGATTGATTTTCAACTTCAAACACGTGTGGAGAGAAAGTTTTTTAGCGAGTGGTTTCCAAACTCAATATGATGAATATATACAGTGATGGATACATACGTTGCTACTGCCAGTCTCTTAACAGATAGTTGTTCTATTTATTTGCACAGTGATATGAGGCATTGTTGTGTATAACTTTGTATTGTCAATATTGACAACATTTGTTGCTCAATGTGGCTTTAGATCAATCAAGCAGAGTCTTTGAATTAATATCAGAGGAAAGTATTTGCATCTCAGATTCTTTAAAGCTCTTGAACCTCAAGGTTCAGATTCATGGATTTTCTCAATTGTGCATTTGAAGAGTTTCTCTAACTCCTTCATTGGAGATGCAGACTATGATTGACTTTGGTTTAACTTTAGATTGATCTGACGGTTATTTCTCTTTCGCTCATGGTTGTTTGTTGTTGTTGAGCTGCTAAGATGACATTTTGCTTGTTCACCTTCTGGTACTTAGCAGCTCTTTGTGATTATGAGGCATTCAGCATTGGTATGTGATCACATCTAATGGAATGCTAAGATGTACGTTCAGCCTAACATCTTGTTGGTACTTAGCAATCTGACTCATTCCTTGGTGTTGGTGTTCTTTGTTGTTAATGTTTGTCTTCATCTAATATTCAGCATTGCACATTATCACCATTGAGGTACTGCTAAGTATTTCCATATATGTTTGACTTCTTTGAGTACTTAGCAGTCCTTGAACACTGGTTGTCTTGTGCACAGATTCAGCTCTGTATCTTCTTGTCTTCAGCTCAGTGTATTCATGGTGAATCGTGGAGTGACTCAAGTTTTCTGCTTTCTAATATGCCACTCTAGTTGTTGTCTTCTTGGCCTTTCGGCTCTCAGTTCAGATGCAACTACGTTATCATACTCCTTTGTATTGAGTAAAACTTTTTCATTGTAAGACTCTCATTAGTTGTGTTTCACTCTTCTATGGTGGTCTCACTCTCACTGAGACCTTTTCTCTGTTCAGCTCTATATGAATTACTTCGCCTCAAGTCAACAACACTATCTTCTTAGAAGCTTTGGCTCTTTATAGATTCATCTATCATCTTCCCATTGGAACATAGTTGTTGGGAGTCTTCCGTTGAAGAACTTTCTTTGGAGCATTTAATGCTTTAGATATTATGAAATCTTTGATGTAGACATACTGGGTTGATGTGACAACTCCTTTTTGACTTGCCTGACAAATCAGTCTGCTTTATTACCTAACACTTCTGAAATGTCACTTTCAGCAGACTAGTAGGTGGTCACCCTTTTCTTTTGTTTCATTAATTTACATCAAAGATTTTTGGAGAGTCTATCGGGATCCTCAATTCACAACGTTCGAATGTTAGTCTTCTGTGTTCAGACATTCTCACTCATCAGACAAATGCCTTCTACGATTCTGATGTTGACCTTTATGAACTCTACGATTATTTGGTCGTAGCTTGTCTGTGGAAATCATAGGGTGACTTGACCTTGACATCTCTTATGATTCCAAGAGTGCTCAACGTTGTACCATCTTGTACTTTGCTCTTGCAGTTTGTTCTACGATCATGCTTGTCATGCCTTGCTTTAAGAACTAACAAGTTGATTGACTGTTTTGACACTTTGGTTTGCATATCCCTTTTGATTCGGTATGCTCAGCTTCCTTAACTTTTAGCCTTTAATCTCTTGATCATACATCATGGTGAGGTTGAGCATTGACATCTTCCTAGTTTTTCCTCTACTTACTTCGTGGCAGGTTTACCATTATCTTATAGTTTCTTTATCAGACTCTTTTGTTGTTTGGTAAGCAGTACGATCGTTATCTTAATACTACGATCATTGTCTTCTGATGAGACTCTTTCTGAATAGCTTTTCAATTCTCTATTAGCCTTGCTGTAGAGTTGGTGCTTTGATCTTATGTTTGCTTTCAGGCCATTCAGAGAATATTTTCTGATATTTTTCAAGTAAATTGCATTCAGAAACTTGATTACACTTATCAAAGGATGAGATCTATATATGCACTTCAGGATTGTTCATCTGTTGAGAATTGTAGAGTGCTCTACGATTGTACTTTAGTATTGCGAGCATTTGTCTGACTACGATTTTCATTTGTAATGACTTGTAGACTCCACAATTTTGAGCAAAGCCTACGATTCTTCACTTGGCTCGGCAAACACTCGTTAGACTGTCTCTACGATCTCGAGAGTGACTTTCTTTGATAGACTGTGATTCCTCCTTGGCTTCAGCAATCTTTTGGCTTGCTCGTCAGATTATGATTCTGACTTGTGAACTCCACGATTTCGAGTGAGGTTTGCAGTTCTTGTTTTACTTTCTTGGCAGACTATAGTGACTAATGTAGTACTCTTCGATCAGACATGCCTATCTATTACACTTTATAAGATCGACCTAACAAGTTTGATCTTTCTATTCATAGTCCTTGTACATCATGATCTTTTGAAGGACTTTTATAAAACTATTCATTCATATTAGATCAACCTAACATATTTGATCATTTCAATCTAAGTCCTTATCCATATTGTCTATCAACTATTAAGGACTTTACAGCTTTTATCAATGCAGACATATTTGCATATTCATTCATTAACTTCATCATCTTCATCATCAAATTATGAAATAAGGAATAACATTCTCATGCATATTCCTGGCACTTTGTAAAGGCTTCTCCGCCTATTGAAGGAGTATTTATTACTGGGAGTAATAGGATCTCAAGTCCTAGAGAGGAGCTTGATACTGGACGTAACAACATACTCGGGATGTATGTTGTGAACCAAACAAATCTCTGTGCATTGGGTGATTGAATTTTTACTATCTTGCATATTAATTTTTAAAACTGCAAATTAATTATCTAAGAATTCAAAAAGGCCTAAGATAAATTTTTTAATCTGTAATAATCTATTCAACCCCTCTTCTAGATTATTATTGGACTTTCATTAAGATTTCATCTTCTTCCCCCTAAGATTGTTCATCTTCTAGCTTTGAAGCAGGTCTGCTGGGGTCATTTTTGATGTCTTGTACAACTAAATGAATGATCCTTGTGATCTCTAGGGGCCATCAAAAGAGCTTGCAACTATCTTCTCCTCCTCAAATGCAGCGCAACCTTGACTGGTTTTGCAGGCTAAGGGACCTTTGATAGACTCCACGACACGCTTGCTTGAAGTGGTCGTCGCCCGAATCGTTTCTAGCAAGCTATGAAGGTGAACCGCTCGCAACACCTTAACCCCTCGCTTATATGTAAGCGATAATCTTGGTACAATTACTCACGCTAAAAAATCTGCGCTGAATGAACACTAACTTCACATTAACCTCTCGCTTATATTAAAGTGATAATCTTGGTACAATTGACGATTAATGCGGTAAAAGACGCCACACATAACTATGAAATTTTGTATAATAAGTTCAAGTTGAATCTCAAAGAAAACTAAGAATTAACTCAGGAATTCTTCAAAGAACCAAAGAAGAGAATAACATCACAAGTATATTGAATAATGAATAATGTGTGTCAATTACAATAGAAGTAACCCCTATTTATACTAGTTATAAAAATTCTAATCATAATAGGAATTACAAACCATAACCTTAATTTCTATAAGGAAATAGAAATCAATTTGGAAAATAAATTCCAATTTCTATAAAATAATAGAAACCTTATTTAGAAAGTAAATCCCAGCTGAAAAGAAATTCTAATTATAATAAAATTTGATAAATATCTAAAAAGTCCTAAAAATCATGCTAATTACCTAAAACAAAAGGAAACAAAATACAATATAGTCTATCTAATATTTTAGGAAATAAAATCATTTCTAATTTTTGAATTAGCTAGAAAATTGTCTTTCTATGTAATATATAATCCATGGGCTGCTAGGAATTTATGTTAAATCAATTGGCTGCTAGATAGGAATGAGCAGAATTAAATTAGCCAATTGGGTCAGCCCAATAATGCTTAAATTACGCTCCCTTAGTTCGATAATGCTTGGGTCAAATTCATTAATTGAGGCACAACTCGGTTATTGAATTTCCTTGAATAACTTTTAGCTCAATTGCTTGAAGTCATTTGATAAACCCCTGAAACTTGAATTGATTCGCTAACGCTTGATGTAAGCCTGATCAAAATTGTATCAACCTTTATAGCCATTTTCTTCTTCGTCTCAACTATCTTCTTCAATCTTCTCTTGTGGAAGGTGGTTTGATTATGAACTTTCTGATTCTCTTTACCTTCCAACTCCTTTCTTTTGCAAGCTGACTCAGAGAAAAAAAATTATCGACTTGTTCTTCATCAATCTTTTTATTTGAATCCCTTTTCTCAAGAGCAGTTGACTTGTCTTGAGAGTCCTTAGGACTATTCTTCATTTCTTCCTTCTTCTTCTTCATCAGAACATGCTGCTTGGTCTTGATGTTTAGAGGAATCATCTTCATCTTCTTTATAGGTGGCTTTTCAGCAGTAAAAGCCAATGCCTCGGGTAATTCTCGAGCTGCAAAGCCCCTAAATTTTTCTTCTTCAACCCTTGCCAACTTTTGTTTAGACTTCTCTTCAGCAGATTTTTGTACTTCACTTATTGTCTTCTAGCTCCCTTCAGAATGTTTGGATCTTAAGATTTCAACTGAAGTTCTCTTCTATTTCACGAAGATATTCTTGGTTATTTTCTTATTTATATTTAAAGCATCTCCATCCTTCTCTCCAATATACTTTTTCAGTTTCGTCTTCAACAGAATGTTGATGAACCTTCCATAGAACATCAAGAGGCTTTCTTGTAGGTTGTAGCCTTCCTTCTCTCTACATCCTTAAACCATTTAAAGATCCAGTCTATCAGAATTCCTCTAAAGTTTATCTTCTTCTCCATCGTGATAGTTGATGTGATCTTCTGTTAAAGCCCAACAACAGATTTATGGGCAGATTCTTTGCAGAATGCATTTTCCCACAATATCAGCCAGAAATTTAAAATCCTGGGAAAATTTATTCTTCTTATACTCCTTTCGTTATGGGTTCTTCTTATTATTGAAAGTAATATGCACACAAGCCAATCATGTTTGATGATAAAGCATATACTTTGTAACAATCTTATTCATTTATTAATAAAAAGTATTAATTTATTAAAGGCTTTTAATTATCTACATGATGCTATTTTATAATATGTGATAAACCCATAGTTTTAATCAATGCTTTTAGAATAATGATGATGATCATTCTAATGAGATCTAAATTCTTAGAAAGCTTAAAACTAAAATAGTTCTCAATCATTGGATTACTAAATTGGGGATTAGTGAATCCGGATAGATTGGTACATACGTTTGCTTGCTCATTGGATGAGGATGATTGATCTCATGATCATTTGTGTGGAGACACTAAAGCAAGTATGTAGGTGCTTATTAGAGAATAAGTTCATCGAACGTGGCTCGCTAAGGAATACCTAATGGAGTTTTATTTTTCGTCAATAGGAATTCATGTAGTGATAGTAGTACAAGTGATCCTTGGACTTGAGATCATCATAGTATCTTGTGTATGATGAGTTATACTTTGACTTATTCCTTAAGACCCTTAGGGTATATCAAAGGGTATGCTTGGGTATAATAAGTTGTACATGGAGATAATGTATGATCAATAAAGAATCTACCACTTCTAATAAAAGAAGAGAAATGTCTATGTGATTCGATAAATGACAACCCAAAGTAGTCCTTGGTTGCGAGTAATGAAATTAGAAAGGAGTTTCTAATTTGCATTATTTGGAGTTGTGCATTTAAGAGTCGAAATACATATAATTAAATAAAATAAGACTTGATGTAAATTCCATGTCTTATATTTAATTGGGACATTATGGTGGAAGGATTGAATTATCATTTAGAACTATTTACTCAAAGGTTCTTTTATGATTAATGTTGAAATCTATATTATCCGGAAAGTCGTTAATTGCTAGGGAGGCTTATCCCTATTGTAGAATAAATATTATTTATTTAAATAAATTAATTATTTAATTTATTTATTTAAATAAGATTAGAATTGTTCTAATTGATTTATTCACAAGGTTTAATATGGAGAACCTAAAGGGTCACACCATAAAAGGAAGAATAATTATTTAAGAAGTTAATGGCATAATCGTAATAATATATGTTAAGTATATTTAATTTAATCTATGGTGATAGAATAAATTAAATAGCTTAATATTTATTATTTAATATTTTAGAAATATTAAATATAAATTAATAAGAGGAGTCTTATTAATATTATTACAATTATTATTATTTTAATTTCTAAAAGAGTTTAGGAATTAATTTAATATAAGTACTCTCATTTATTCCTAATTGGATTAGGAAGGAAAATTAGTTAAAGGAGTTTAATTAATTATCCCTAATAAGATTAGGGAGCTTAATTAATTAAAAGAATTTAATTAATTAAATAAATCCCAATTCCTTAATTGTTAAGGTGGGTTGCCAACAGGAGTCTTATTATGGGGATGTGATTGTTGACTTTTACAACATACGTAATAATTCCAATTTGTGGGAGAGTACGCCCTTTCTATAGAGATAGAAAACTAGGGTTGAGCCAATACACCATCTTCTTGAATCTTTATTTTTTCTTGGTGGATCACCTCTAGAGGCCAAACACATGGGTGGCTAACGTTGATCAAAGGAAGGAACCAAACCCGGTGGATTCAAGGAGATCGCAGAGAAGTAGGAGGTGAACTCGTACCTGAGGAAGCTCGTTTCTACAAGGGTATGATTTCATAATTTCTTATTCTTCGTTTAATTAATAATTGCGCATAAAGGATGATCCGAGTATATGGTTTGTAAATTTTTTTAAACTCTGATTTTACACGTTTCCGCACTTTTTATGCAATTTGATTGCGTTCATGAATATTACAAACCTAGCAGTGGCATCAGAGCCAAACATTTATGCGAATTATTAATTATTTTAATTTGATATGTATATTGATATGTGTTTAGAACAATTTAATTGGGCATAATTTTGTTATATGAAATTTAAAAAAAAAAAAAAAAAAATCAGGCACGTGAATCACAACTTTTCAAAGCTACAGGATTGGCAAGTGTTTTTTTTTGAAAAAGCTTACAGGTTGTTCAAAATAAAAGACACGCACGGAATTCAAACTACAGCCACCATTTACATGATAGCATGCATGATAACATGTTCGGTTGTTATGAATAGGAGCCACATGCTTTAAATAAAAAAAAAAGAATTTCAAGGAAAGCCGTTATCACGTGGTTGAATCAAATGTTAACAGGAAACAAATGGTGATTATATATATATATATATATATTACGTAATATATATTTATATATATATAATAATTTTATATAATTAAAATAAAATATTTATTTTAATCTTAAAATAAAAGTTTATTTTAATTTTAAAATAAAAAGTTTAATTTAATTTTAAAATTATATTTCATGCTAACTAATTAGAGTTGGAATTGGATTCCATGATAACTAATTAGAGTTGAAATTGGATTCTATTTTTCCTTAAATAAAGGAGTTTATTTAAATATGAAATAAGATTTCATATTATTCAAAATAAAAGAGTTTATTTGTGAATAGGAAAGAGAATCCTAATTTCCTTAAATAAAGGAGTTTATTTAAATATAAAATAAGATTTCATATTATTCAAAATAAAGAAGTTTATTTGTGAATAGGAAAGAAAATCCGTGTGTTTCCTTAAATAAAGGAGTTTATTTAGATATGAAATAAAATTTCATATTATTCAAAATAAAGGAGTTTATTGTGAATAGGAAAGAATATCAAGTGTTTCCTTAATAAAAAAGATTTTTTATTACATGGAATTGGATTCCATAATTAATTAAAATAAAGGAGTTTATTTTGATTAAAGATTTTGATTAAAATAAAATAGTTTATTTTATTCAAAATTGGATAAATTAAAATAAAATAGTTTTATTTTGATTTAAATTTGGATTAAAATAAAGGAGTTTATTTTGATTCAAAATTAGATTTTATACTAACTAAATTTGCCCATTAAATGATATCAATATATATATATTAAATGTTTATTATTCATAAGATGAATGTTATTTATTGATGCATATGGTGATGTGTATGATAATAAATGGGATTGATTATGGACTATTGACCAATATGATTGGATTTTATTTTAGTTGGATGCATGAATGTATGGGTTTTATTAAATGGGTCTCAAGTACTCGCCTTCTCTAATTTTTCTTAATGTAAATTCTATCTCCTCCTATGTACTTCCCTCGATCACGATCAAGGTTTCTATTTATTTTAAATAGTTTTGTAATAGGAATAGTTAGAATTAATTTTGAAGAATTGGAGATCAAGGAACAAGGAGCGCTTGAAGACCCATTTGTAATGGAGTAGAGTTTAAATGTAATAGTTATATTTAAATATTATTTCTCGCACCCTTTAGGGTTTGACCTTTTGGTTCACTTGGTGGCTCTAGTGAACCAAACTAGAATAAAAGTCCATAATCAATCCGAAAGTAGAATATAGTATTCTATATGTGCATGCTTATACTATATATATTATATATTATGCAAACATGCTTCGCATGTTAATTAATAATACGACGCGTATTTTTATATATATATGTGCATGCTACGCTTAAACAAGATGAGACAAATTAATAACAAACCCTCAAATTTTTTATATTAAGTCCTAAGCGTTCAAAGATATTTGAAATATCGAACGTCAGCTTTCTAGCGTGATAAAATTAATAGAGTATTAAATATTTAATATGAGTTTGTTGTGTCACCACAAGGCAAGTATTAAGTATTTAAGATGTTAATTTATCACATTTGATGCTTATAAAGAAAATTGAACAATATTGTTTTGTTGTGTCACCACAAGGATGATATTTTTCTTTTTGAATATATGGAGTGCTAGGTCGGACTTAACTTGGATAATTTTGATTCTGGATGTGCCACCACTTGATCAAAAATAATCTAAGAGGCAAAATAAAAGGAGTTGCATAGTTGATGTAATTGACAAAAGTTGTCTACCTATTTATTTATATATAGTTTGTTGTGTCACCACAAGGCTATATACATTTGAAATGGGATCCTTATTCTCACTAGCAAATCTTTAATTAGATTTTGTCGAACTATATAAGTGAGGTAATATAGTTTGAAAAAAAATAGTGGGAGATACCAATTTAAAACAAGACCTAAATTATTTTGGTAATTAATAAAAGAATGTATGTTAAAATATTGTTAATTACAAATTCATTTACGTAATTTTATAATGTCTAAAATTACTATCATCTGCAAGCATATTAGATGCTAAATTAACTGCATCAATTAAATGGATTGGTTAAGGAATTTGAGAATAGTTCTCATAGTGAAAAGTTATCTTATGTCCTTAATACGCCTATCCTCAAGCAATGGTTGCGCATAATGCCTCCGAGGAAGACATTGCTACTTTTAGAAAGTGGCAAGATGATGCATGATGGCTCAACGCATCATGCTCGCATCCATGAGTAACGAGCTTCAGCCACAAGATGAAACTATGGATGCTTCTACTATATTCCCGCACATCAAGTAGTTGATGGTGAGGAAAGTAGAACCGATAGATATCGATATCTAAGGAGCTCTTTCGATCTAGAATGGCCAATGGCACTATATAGTATGCATAAAAAGTTCTTAACATAATCAATTTGATTGATCAATTAGACAACGAAGTTTTGTCATGGATGGAGAGTTGAGCCAAGATTTGATCTTGCACTCACTCCCGGACTCTTTTCATTAATTGTTGTGAATTTTCATATGAACAAGCTAGATATCACCTCGCCGATTTGCTTAACATATTGAAAAATGTTGAGAGTCACTTTCCAACCAAGAAAGATCAAGTCTTCATGGTAGGGGCCAAAGGATCTTTCGAAAAGAAGAACGATTCAAAGAAGGTAAATAGAAAGGCAAAACAAAGGATAATAAGAACAAAAGCGATATGGATAGCAAAGGAGTTTGCTTCCACTACAATAAGCCCGGACACCGGAAAGAAAGCTGCATGAGAAGCATCTTGCAGAGGCTAACCAAAGAAG
The DNA here is from genome assembly GCA_020205615.1 of Panax quinquefolius. Classification (NCBI taxonomy): domain Eukaryota; kingdom Viridiplantae; phylum Streptophyta; class Magnoliopsida; order Apiales; family Araliaceae; genus Panax; species Panax quinquefolius. Next base: position 125,301,625 of record CM035172.1, on the reverse strand, counting down.
CTTAGTGAAGTTTCTACATAATACGCTTTTTTGTTCATGATTGAAATAAATTTTTCTTTAAGTCAAGGTTCTACTGGGTATTGGATACCGACTTTGGTTATCATAAATATAGATTTATGAAGGACCAAGGTAAGTAGAAAGCTAAAACAAATATAAGTAATCCTATGTGCGGGAAATGTAGCAAAGGTTGCCACATTAGCCATAGAAACTTATAGTTTAGCAATGCCTATGGGAAAATCTATTAAGTCAATAAGTTGTTATTGTATTCCAATTCTCGTTGGAAACATTATTTCTATTTTATTGTTGGACAATAAAATCTTTGGTATTATATTTAAGAACAATTGTTGTTCTATTTATAATAATAATGTTTTGTATAGAACTGGAATATTACTTAATAAATTTAGTATACTTGACTTACATAAAAATAATTTTGCATATTGAACAAATTAGTATAAGAAAAGGAGATGATCATTCAAAGAGTTAAATGTATGCATTTGTTGAAATACAAGTGTGAATTATTTGAAAGGTTCAAAGAATTCAGAAGTGAAACAAATTGACAAAGTATTAAGATTCTTTGATTAGATCAAGGAATAAATACTTGTGCAATAAGTTTCTAAATCATCTAAAATGGTTTTCTCATAATGGAAACATCCTGATACGCAATAATTGATTGATGTATCTGAATGGAAAATTCGTACCTTGTTGGACATGGTGCGGTCCATAATGATTTTACCGACATTCCAAAGATCCTTCAGGTTATGTCCTAGAAATGGATTTGCATATCTACGGAAAATGGTAACCTCAAAATTCAGCCCCAAGACTCCATAAAAGTTATGGATGTGGAGGATTCCTAATCTTAAGTATGTTAAGATAAAGGGTTGTCCAACTTATGTGAAAAGGTTTCAAAGGATAAGCTTGGGACAAGATTTGACAAGTACAATTTGTGGGACATCCTAAAGTAAGTTTAGGGTATATGTTCTATAATCCTACTTAGCAAAAGGTGTTTGTTGCGTAAACACACGCCTTCTAAGATAAATGTGTTTATTATCAAGGGCTAGTGGGAGGATAATAGATCTTGAAAAGTTCAAGAACCACAAAACACTATAAGTCAAATAAGAGGAACCTATAGATAGACCTATTGTACCACAACCGAATCGTAAATCTGGAATAGTACCAAAGATACCTAGGAGGTATGGATTCATCATAGATGATGATGATGATGATGAGGTACACATCATAGAAGATGATGATCCAGTTACATACGATGAGGTAAGTGTTGTAGACACTCAGAGAAATGGATTGAAGCAAGTTTCTCAAATATGGAACATTCGTTTTGATGAGGCAATCAAAAGAGTTTGATTTTATCAAAAATAAGAATGAACCTAGTGTGTACAAAAGGGTCAATTGGGAGCATCGTGACATTCCTAGTACTATATGTTGATATACTACGGATGAGGAATAACTTATCAATGCTACAATCGTAAAAGATAAAGTTGTCTAAACATTCCTCCATGAATGATTTGGAAGAGTATCTTAATTGGGGATATAAATCTATATAGATAGATTTAAAAGGATGCTCGACTTAACCCAAGGAACGATATTCATTTGATGCTAAAGTCGTTTAGCATGGCAAACTCCAAGAGATGTCTCATGTCGATGAGCTATGGAGTGTATCTCTTAATAGTCCCCACAGACTCTCGAAAAGAGAGGTCGCATGAGTGAGTGATAATCATGTATGCAATGAAATGTACGAGACCGATGTCGATCGGTCATATTATGGAGAAGTTCACTATGAGTCGCTGAAAACATCTTAAAGTGCTTAACCTTAGGCACTAAGGATGTGATCATATTCATGGTGGGTCTTAATTAAAACTAGAGGGCTTAATGAACTTAAGTTTTTCGAGATGCACCAAGATGATGAAAAATCCACTTTAAGGTAAAGCGTTATCTTGAACAAAGGGTGCGTTGAATTGGAAAGGTTCCAAACAAAGAAAGAGTTGTCTTTGGTTTAGTGATAAAGACAAAGTATATAGCTATAAATGAAGTTGCAAGTTGATTGTTTGGATTAAAAGTTCATTACAGAACTAGGAATAGTTCCTAAGTCTCATCTTGGATCTAAACATATGTTGTGGAACTTTCATTTGATTATTAGAATCATTGAAAGATGGGAAATCACTATAGAGATAGTGGACTCTCATGAACAACATTACATATCCATTAACTAAAGCTTATCCAACAGCAGGATAATCGTCACTTAGAGAAGAAGAGTATAAGATAAAATGGCGATTGGCTTTAGTGCAAGTGGGAGATTGAAAGTAATATGCACACAAGCCAATCATGTTTGATGATAAAGCATATACTTTGTAACAATCTTATTCATTTATTAATAAAAAGTATTAATTTATTAAAGGCTTTTAATTATCTATATGATGTTGTTTTATAATATGTGATAAACCCATAGTTTTAATCAATGCTTTTAGAATAATGATGATGATCATTCTAATGAGATCTAAATTCTTAGAAAGCTTAAAACTAAAATAGTTCCCAATCATTGGATTACTAAATTGGGGATTAGTGAATCCGGATAGATTGGTACACATCGTTGCTTGCTCATTGGATGAGGATGATTGATCTCATGATCATTTGTGTGGAGACACTAAAGCAAGTATGTAGGTGCTTATTAGAGAATAAGTTCACCGAACGTGGCTCGCTAAGGAGGAACCTAATGGAGTTTTATTTGCTCGTCAATAGGAATTCATGTGTAGTGATAGTAGACAAGTGATCCTTGGACTTGAGATCATCATAGTATCTTGTGTATGATGAGTTATACTTTGACTTATTCCTTAAGACCCTTAGGGTATATCAAAGGGTATGCTTGGGTATAATAAGTTGTACATGGAGATAATGTATGATCAATAAAGAATCTACCACTTCTAATAAAAGAAGAGAAATGTCCTATGTGATTCGATAAATGACAACCCAAAGAGTCCTTGGTTAAGGCGTAATGAAATTAGAAAGGAGTTTCTAATTTGCATTATTTGGAGTTGTGCATTTAAGAGTCGAAATACATATAATTAAATAAAATAAGACTTGACGTAAATTCCATGTCTTATATTTAATTGGGACATCAGTATGGTGGAAGGATTGAATTGCATTTGCAGAACTATTTACTCAAAGGTTCTTTTATGATTAATGTTGAAATCTATATTATCCGGAAAGTCGTTAATTGCTAGGGGAGGCTTATCCCTATTGTAGAATAAATATTATTTATTTAAATAAATTAATTGTTTAATTTATTTATTTAAATAAGATTAGAATTGTTCTAATTGATTTATTCACAACCTAGGTTTAATATGGAGAACCTAAAGGGTCACACCATAAAAGGAAGAATAATTATTTAAGAAGTTAATGGCATAATCGTAATAATATGTTAAGTATATTTAATTTAATCTATGGTGATAGAATAAATTAAATAGCTTAATATTTATTATTTAATATTTTAGAAATATTAAATATAAATTAATAAGAGGAGTCTTATTAATATTATTACAATTATTATTATTTTAATTTCTAAAAGAGTTTAGGAATTAATTTAATATAAGTACTCTCATTTATTCCTAATTGGATTAGGAAGGAAAATTAGTTAAAGGAGTTTAATTAATTATCCCTAATAAGATTAGGGAGCTTAATTAATTAAAAGAATTTAATTAATTAAATAAATCCCAATTCCTTAATTGTTAAGGTGGGTTGCCCACAGGAGTCTTATTATGGGGATGTGGTTGTTGACTTTTACAACATACGTAATAATTCCAATTTGTGGGAGAGTACGCCCTTTCTATAGAGATAAAAAACTAGGGTTGAGCCAATACACCATCTTCTTGAATCTTTATTTTTCCTTGGTGGATCACCTCTAGAGGCCAAACACATGGGTGGCTAACGTTGATCAAAGGAAGGAACCAAACCCGGTGGATTCAAGGAGATCGCGGAGAAGTAGGAGGTGAACTCGTACCTGAGGAAGCTCGTTTCTACAAGAGTATGATTTCATAATTTCTTATTCTTCGTTTAATTAATAATTGCGCATAAAGGATGATCCGGGTATATGGTTTGTAAATTTTTTTAAACTCTGATTTTACACGTTTCCGCACTTTTTATGCAATTTGATTGCGTTCATGAATATTACAAACCTAACAATTATAACCCATGAACTCCAAGTCTTTCTTCACATCGATGTCTTGAAAGTTGATTGCTCCTTCAGTCATGAAGCCTGAGATATGGTTGAACTCCATGACATCGTAAGTAAAAGTGATATCTATTACTTTGGTGGTGATGAATTCATCATCATAAGAGCCATTGTTTTAGAATTCTTCTACCCTCTTTGTGAAGATTCTAGTGTCAGTGCTCAGGGCGTCATAGAACCCTGCCTTCTTCACCGGATTGAAAATGTTCTGAAATGAGATTCTACTCCTTTGAACTCGTCAAAGCAAATGAGATTTCCAGGGATTACTTGGCAGGTAGACATGATTTGGATGATTGATTTAATCAAGAAAGAAAAAAAACAAGTTAAGGTTTATAAACTCGTAGAATGAATTAGGGCTCAGTGTTTGCCAAGTTTTATACCTAGCAAATACACGCAAGTATACGCGATCGACTAGCAATATAGCGGCAAGAAGAGTATCGTTCCCACGAGGAATAAACTAATAATATAACTCAAATACTAATTTTATACCAATTTGATTTTATTTAAACAAATAACTCAAAGTAAATAAACTAATAAACTAATAAACTAACTTAACTAAAATAACTAATAGGAATTAACAAAAATAAATATCAAATTGGATAGCTAAGATTACAAATTCCCCTAATGCCAAGCTTAAATTCCCTTACTCTCTATTCAATTAATTAATTATAACAAGTTGCTCCAACCCCCTTCTAAAGGTTAGATAATAATACCCGCTTTAATTAATTCACTATATTCACATATGAAGAATTAAGGATGAATCATAAAACACCAATTCTCATACAAGTTACATGTGACATATGCATATTCATATCATATACGCAGATCGTACTATTCACTCCTAAGAAGAATAATCATGATACATGTTACCATATTTAGATCTAAACCCTAGATTTTATTTTCCAATATCATCTAGAATATTGAGTTAATTGTTGGTCATACAATTATAATATAAAGCACAAAATATGATAAACAACTTGTATATAATCAACTATAATCAAATTTAGAGTAATTTAACTTACGCTAATCATTGGATCGTAAGAATAAAAGATCAATTTAATATCCATGAACATACTCGAAGTACAAAAATTAAACAGAAATTGTAAAGAAAGAATCTGTGAACAACTTCAATTCCAATACTCCAACATTCAACTTTTGTCCCCCCTTCTCTTTGTTATCAGCTGAAAAATGAAAAAATAATGAGGATCTACTGTTGACTATATTCTTAAATCCTCTCTCTTTTGATAACTCTTGATACTTCTCACATTTGAAGACTTTTATTCTCATTAAATTTCATATGGTAACATCTCATGTCCATCAAGAAACCTAGCAGCCAAGACAATCTATACGCACACGCGCGTTCCATTCCATCTAAGCGCTGCGGCGCATAAGTTTCAAGGGTTGCGACGCATCATGCCTTCTTCGCGCACTGCGACTCTTCTGCCTTATGCGCCTCAGCGCATAAACATTCTCCCAAACGTTGCAGCGTATGAGCTTATGCGCCTCGGCGCTTGGCTTGTCAGCAAGCCTGTTTTTCCCTTCTTTCACCGGAATCATACCATGCTTTAATCCTTCAGTCCCTAACGTGCCCAAAATGTTCCACGTTGCCACTTTTGTTTGCCCATGATCTCACGCCGCATATGCTCGAGCCATTTTTTCTTAATTTTACACAAAAAATACCATAATCCATCTAAATTGACGTCATTTTCATCTATCTCTCCTTCATCTATCTCTCCTCTAAGCCATATTTTTGCAAAAACACATTAAAAATAAAAAATACTCAAAACACGTAAGTTCATCACGTCAAAAGTATCAAAATTATAGTATAAAATCCACTCATCAAATACCTCCGACCTTAAATTTAAATCTTTGTTTGCCCTAAAGCAAAATATCAAAAACAGAAATAACTCTACTATTACTACCTCTAACAATGTATCAATAGCAATACAAGAATATCAATTTCACTTTATGCATCCATATCTCACACCATCCTCAACTAAGGTAAACACCATATAAACCAGGGAAATCAAAAAGGATTATACCATAGTAAACCACATTATTCATAAACATTCCATCCTTCCCAGGTATTTTCTTTCATCATTTTTCTCCATTGTAGTGAGTGCATTTTATACTCCATCTCACTATCTTTTGAACGATTGTGTTTTACGCTCCATCTCATTTTATTAATCCCAGAGAAATAAACATATATCTCCTCTTTTAAAAAAAACAATAATCAAGTCATCGATTCCCAGAAACTTATTTTAATGTTTACCCTTCATCTCGAATGATGTTCAACTAAATTTCTAGAGTTCAATCAAATATTTCGCCAGCCTTTAACCATTAACACTTTTTCTAAGTCTTAATTAGCTAAACAAATTGATTATAGTGCTAAAAAGAATGCATAAGATCACAAATATTGTAAATCAATTAATAAATCGAAATATAAACTTGCATGCATGCTTCTCAAGGTTTTTTTTGTCATTGGCCATCATTAACTATTACTAATTCATTGCTCGAGGTATAACTAACATGAAAAACTAGCACAATATAACTAACATACATGCTAAACTAAACAACTAAAAAAAATAATTAATGACAAGTTCCAATACCAATACCCCTAAACTTAAGACAAACATTGTCCTCAATATAAAAATGAAAAGAATTAGAATATAGAGGACTTCCCTGAAAATATCTATCTGGGTCATTAGCATCCATGTCATTTGCTAAATCATCAAGTAGCTCCAAGAACACCGAAGCAGCTGGAAACTGGATAGGACCCCCGCCTGTGCTGAATCCATAATTGGCGAACATCTTGACAAGTGTTGCATTAAACCTTTTCAAGTACTCGAGAAAAGAACCCACTCGATGTACTAATTGACCCACTAGCCCAGCTTGACGCTACGAAGCTCCCAAGACTCCCTGTGAAGCTCACCTATCTTAGAAACCAAATGATCCATTGTAGCTAATGATGATGGATTATCTCATGATATGGCCCTAATAAAGAAACCAGCCCCTCGGGAATGAGAAACACCACTGACCCAAATCCTAAATAGACTCATCATATTACTATCAATAGGCTCATTCGGAGATTGAAGAACTTCATTATCAGCCCCTATGACATCAACTTCTTTGCACAGTCCACAAATTAGGGATGGATGATGCAATCCATTAGCCAAACTCCCCAGTATAGCTTGTCGAATAGAGTCATGAATAACTTGTCCCACATCTATTCTTTTACCTATCACAATAGCATATTATAACATCGCTCTATCTCTATTGACTTTCATAACATGTAAAGTAATACCATGCCTTGCCATACTTGCTCAACTCGCTCGGCGAAAGCGTCCAAATTGCCCCCAGCCTACACAGGTTCTTTAACACTTGTTTCCAATGAAAATCATTATCCCTATAGTTCTTGAAATCATCTTCGTTTTCCATGTCGCGTATGCAAAAATAAGCATTTATACTTGATTTATCGAACGACACAGATTTACCTCATACTTATACCACATTTTTTTCAGCCTCCAAAGCATTCGAATAAAATTCCTTAATCATAGCCACTACCGCGTCCTCTGGCTATTGTGTTAAGTTTTCCCATCCTCGTTCCTTTATCATATCCGCCACACCACTGTCATACTTCTCATGTGGATTAAGAACCCATTCAGGAATCAATATCATGTCAGCCACCAATGAAAAATAATATGAAGCAGCAGCGCAAACGAATCTCTTTCAGCTATAAGTTTTTAAGGATTGCGAACGAGAAACTTCAATTCATTGTTGTTTGAATGCCATAGTTGAACCAGAGAATCTAAAATTATTCACCATAAAGCCCACACACTTATACCAATCTTAACTCCCTTTGTGATGTACTGACAATGGTTGATAACAACTGAATAGTAGTTGTTGGTATGATTGGTGCCTGGTAACTCTATTTATAATTGAATCAGGGCTCTTAAAATTAGACTTGAAAAGTTATATTTGAAGTTAAAAAGTTGAAGTAAAAAAGGTATATGAATATGCTTTGATCTGTCTGAAATTAATTTATGGAAGGAATTGGATCATAATTGATTCCTGATGGCTTTTTCGAATAGGCAAGAAGTGTTACGGTGCGTAGGCTCATGCACTGAGGCGCTTCATTCACTACACATGTGTTGGGGCGCTTAGTTGAAGCATTGTGGCGCATCTTTATCCAAGAGCATCCTCTTCCCAGACGTTTTGGCGCACCGTTCATGCGCTGTGGCGCATCAATATCATAAGTTGGCCCCTTTTTAAGCATTGCGGTGCAAAAACCATGCTCTGAGGCGCATCATTAACTGAATGTTTTCTCCTTTTAGACGTTGTGACGTGTCGTTCATGCGTTGCAGCATGAGCTGAGCTGAGCTACAACACTTAATTCTTACTTGTCAATGCTCTCCTTTTATATTGCTATCATGGTTTACACACTTGGTACCTAAATATTTTTTAACATACTAAATTACAATGCACTAGATATAAAACTAAAATGGAATTAACTTGAAAATTGAAAATTAGATAAACAATTTAAAATTGGATTGCCTCCCAATTAGCGCTTGTTTTAAAGTCGCCAGTCTGACTACTTGTTTATTCTGGATCAACTATGAGGATTGAGATCTTTTTACGATCGATATCTCCTCCCTAATAGTGCTTGAGTCTTTTCCCGTTAACCTTGAATACTCATTTGGAGTTGAACTCTTCATCCTTTACTGCTCTATGTGGAATACCTTAGTGACAACAATCGGTCCTAACCACCCTGATTTAAGCTTCCCCAAAAAAAATTTCAGTCGTGAATTGAACAAAAGGACAGATTGATTCAGCTCAAATTTTCGCTCAATAATTTTGTTATCAAGCCACCGCTTGATCTTTTCTTTTTAAATTTTAGCATTCTCACAGGCTTAGAGACGAAATTCCTCCATCTCATTTAGTTGTACAAGACGTTTTTTTCTGGCTCTGGCTGCATGCAAAAACAAATTGAGCTTCTTTATGGCCCAATATGCTTTATGTTCCAATTTCACCGGCAGATGGCATACCTTACCAAATACAAGCCGATGGGGGTGACATCCCAATTGGTGTCTTGTAAGCTGTCCGATAAACCCACAAAACATTATCGAGTTTTTTTTACCAATCCTTCCTATTGGGATTTACAATCTTCTCCAGAATTCTCTTCACCTCTTTATTTGAGATCTCAACTTGGCCACTCGTCTGGGGTAGTATGTTGTAGCGATTTTATGTTAAACTTCGTACCTTGAGAGAAGAGCAGGAAAATATTTGTTAAAAAAATGTGTGCCCTCGTCACTAATAATTTCTTTTGGTGTGCCAAACCTCGCAAAGATATTCTTTCAGAGAAAATTTAAAACCACATTTGACTCATTCGTAGGCAATGTTGTTGCTTCGACCCATTTGAAAACATAGTCAACCGCAACTAGTATATACAGGTTGTTGAAGGATACTAGGAACAGACCAATGAAGTCAATACCCCAAACATCGAAGATATCCACCTCTACGATAGTGTTAAGGGGAATTTCAAGTCGCTTCAAAATATTAACAATTTGTTGACATTTATCACATCTTGACAGGAAAGCATGAGTGTAAGACCCCAACTTTTTGAATAAAGATTAAATTTTCTCAAAATATATTTTTGAATATTATGGTGTGGATTTGATATAATGTTATAGTTGTGGGTAATATTTACAAATTTTGCAAAGTACGTAAGTTGTTATATAATATTCGATTGGTCGAGGAATATTCGTTTTAACAGGGAATATTCGTACAATAGCACAATCATTGGTGGACCCCCATAACGGAATTATTGTCGGATTGAGAAAATGACAAAAATACTTTATGAAAATAATTCATGGAAGTTTTACCGTTAACCTGTTGAAACACCCGGTGTTAAAAAAATGCTGAATACGCGTGGTTGCATAATAAAGACACTGCAGTATTGATTATTGATGCTTACGTGAGAAGTCACTCGGTTATACTCAATTATTGCTACGAAGAATTGTTGTGATCATATCTATCATATTATTGATTCAATTATTGTCACAGTATCATCTGCATAAAATGTTTTTTATTAAATCAATACTTGAGACGACAAAGTTATTCATATTATTAATTGCAATATTTATAATGTCTAGAAGTTCTATCAAGGAGAGGTTTGTTCACCTAATCCAATAGGTAGTAATCCTTATTGGAAAGCCCCCTCTTTCCTGGGAACGACCTGGTTGATAAATATTATGAGTTATAATATTAATGATGAATGTTGTTCGGAGTTGAATTTGGAGACGTGGACGTGATATTTGAGTCCGGAACGACAAAATTAGTAAAAATAGTATATAAACACAAAATTTTCCGGGATTCACTATTTGGTCATTGATAATTGCTGTCTAGGGGTTATATTGATAAATCGGGTAATTTATCGGATAAATGAGCAATTAATTGCTACTAATTCACATGCTTATATAACTATTTGTTCACATATGTGTACTATTGAATCACATTATTTACAATTAGGGGAGTTGGTGCAAGATTGATAATATTTGCATGACTAAGTTAAAAATGAAGGTATAGATGGAGGTACTATACTGAAATTCGTATTTTTCACATGATTATACTATTGATTCACATGATTGAACTATTGATTCACATTATTTACTATTAGGTGAATTGGTGCAAGATTGATAATACTTGCAGGACTAAATTAAAAATGAATGAAAAGTTGGAGGTATTGTACTGTAATTTTTTGAGCCCCAAAACGTGCAATTATCGAAACTATATTTTCCTATAAATAGAAGCTCATTCTTCCTTCATTTCTCACCAATTCACAAAAGCTTTAGAGCGATTATTATAGAGAGAAATTATAGAGAGAAAGAAAAAGAGAATCTGCTACCTCACTATTCTAGTATCCAGTTTTTTTCCAAGGTAGGGAATATTATTTGTTGTACTCGTAGGGAGTATTATTTCTTTCTTATCCATGAAGAGAACTTCTGTTATTCCATTCGTTATTATTCTGTTGGAATAACCTGTATACGTGGGCTACCCTATACTTGGTGAAATTCTTTTGTTATTCTATTCTTTATCATTCTGTTGGAACATCATGATATGTGTTTCTGGCGGACTCGGGTTCCATTATTTATCATTACGTTGGAACATCACGTTCATGGCGTTTCTGCACGGACCTAGTTAAAATCTTTATTATTCTCGTTGGAATATCATGTATGTGCATTTACGTGGGACCGATTCCGTCTTTATTATTCTCGTTGAATATCCCGTCTGCATGCGCTTTTATGCCGATTCGATTCCGTTATTTATTATTCTGTTGGAATAACCTGCATGTGTGGTCTATCGCATGCATGGTGATTTCTTTTGTTATTCCATTCCTTGTTATACTCAATTGGTTAAAGTTTTGACTTCTATACTCCATGAAATTAGTGGAATATCCTTAATATTTCGCTTCATCCAAAGATCTTTTCATGGAAATATTCTTCTGAGCATTCTTGAATTTTACTCTACAAAGCAGTATCATGTTGACAATTTGGACGTTATTAGATCCTGGATAAAATAATTCTTGAACTTGTTTTATTGAATTCTTATATCATTGTCATCATCCTCAAGTTTATATTTTATTAAAAGTCATATGTGGCCTATAGTGCATTGATGGACTTGGTATGATTATGACTGAGGGATTATTCGATTGTAATCATAACCGTAATGTTACAAATGATGTGGTAAAAGTCATCATTGGCTCAGTAGTGCATTGATGAACAAAGTTGTTGGCATGATCATGACCATTATTGAATACACAAATATTCTTGGCCCGTAGTGCATGGAAAATTGTGGTCGTGATACTAAAGAATATCCTTGGCCAGTAAAGTGGGGTGATTCGATGATGTGGATTATTTATTAAAGTGAGTCCCAAATGATAAAAGTGATGAAAACCTTCTAAATCATAAAAGATAGTAGATTTTATTCTCTACTTAACTCTTTTAATGGATTGCTTGTTCACCGCAGATTAAACTTGATGGTTGTTATATTGTATCGTTTAACATTGTTGAAGGCTAACGATAATATATTCTACATTATCTTAGTCATAATATTTCCTCTTGGGCTAGTTGAGCTCACCTTTTACTTTTATTGTTCTCTTCTGGAAATGAGAACGTAGCAGGGACTAGTCGGGGAACGGAGTGACGGACCAGATGATAGCATTAGTAGTCCACACTATTCTGTGAAATAGTGTAATAATAATTGTAATAAGGACTCCTTTTGAGTTTGTATAATCTCTAGTAGACAATATTTGTATTCAAACTCACAGTTTATGTTTTGTCGTATTGTACACAACAGTTGTATTATTAAGTTATATTTGAATTTATGTACCATATAAGTGGCGACCCAAGATGGGTGTCGTATACCTAATTTTTGGGGCGTAACAGTTGGTATCAAAGCTTAGGGATATAATCCCTGGCTAAGATGTGAGACTAGAACTAGGAGGGGAGAGACGGGGAATTCCTTCGCTAGTATGACCTACCTAAGTTTATTTGGTATTTGATTGGTTGGTCAGAGTATAGTGATAATATGTTGCATGTCAATTAACCCTTGTTTTGTGGCAGTGTTTGAAAATGGCATCCGAGAATGTTGAGAACATCAATGGAGCATGTGGAGACCGTTGAGTCTCCACGGATCAATAACCGTGACAACGTGCATCAAGAAGGCGACAATCCTCATGCAAACAACAACACTGACCAAATGATGAACGATGGAATGTTCGGAGGCTTCATGCAATTCATGCAACATCAAGAGAGAGCGGCTCCTCCCAAAATGCAGTGGAAACACCGGCAACTCTCTTGACGGCCACCGCCAAAGCAGTTCAAGGAGTGGGACCACCGGAGTTTATTGGAGAGCCAAAACCACTTAAGGCGGAAGCGTGGATTGTAAGACCCCGAAATTTATGAAATAAAAGTATTCAATTTTTCTTATAATTACTATTCAGTAAATGGTTAAATTGATAAAAGTTAAAGTTAAGGGTGATATATGAATTTTTTTCAAAATACACAAGTGGTTATAAAATATTCATTGTTGTCGGAGAATATTCTTTTGGTCGTGGAATATTCTTTTTGTCGGGAATATCCGTACGACGGCGCAGTCATTTGTGGGCCCCATAACAGAATAATTGTCGGATGAAGAAAACGACAAGTTTTAGTTTTTACCGTTAACACTGTTGGAATACCCGGTGGATAAAATACAACAATACGCGTGGTTGCACAGTAACACACGGTATTGCACAGTATTGTTAAATTATTGACCCTTACGTAAGAAGGCACTACTCAATAATTGTTACAGTAATTACTGTTCAATATTTTATTTTATTGATTCAATAATTGCTGCGTTGATATTTTATATTATTGTTGTTTCAATAATTGACATCGCATAAAGATTTTCCATTATATATCGATCAATAATTCATATTATTTGGAATAATATTATTAGATAGCATTATTGGCAATGTCTAGAAAGTTTCTTCAAGGAGAGGTTTGGTCACCTAATTGCGCGCCAAGTAGGGAGAAATCCTTATCGGAAAGCCCCTCTTTCCAGGAGGCTACTGGTTATCATTATTGTGATTCTATAATATTATTTATGAATAATTAATTATTGATTTATATGACAATGAAATATTTATTTGATGTGGATATAAATGATGGATTTATTTATGTGGTTATAAATGAAGGAATTAATGTTGAGGTATTTTATCAGTAATTTTGTCGGAATGGAGGTATTAAAAATCAAATCAGTATTTTTACAATATATTGCGTGAGTTATAATTTTTAATCCGACCGTTGGATCGTTGTAATTTTTGGATATGTTATACATACGTAAGTTGAGTATATGTCCACAAATTTTGAAACCGTTAAAATGAACGAATGATTTGTTATGAATTTTAAGAGGTGACTGATTCAGAAATTAGGTTATAAATGATTTTGGTGGAAAATTCTAGAATTGAGTGGGCCCCACTTGTGGTTGGTGAAGAAATGTGCTGAATTTTATTTCAAATGTGGTGGGTGGGAATAGTAAAGAGTGTAAAGCCATCAAAGTCGGGGTTGCAAAAGTCAAGTCTGCTAAAATTTTCCTATAAATAGAGAGGCTAAGTTAGAATTGAAAATCACACCGTAAACATAAATTTTCTCTCTTTTTTCTCTAGATTATTGAGTGTATTTTGTGAGTATTTAGATACTTGGTGAGTTGATATTCATCGCTGCAAGTTTCCTTCAAATAATATATCCGATATCCAAATGTAAGTGTCCGCTTTTGAGGTAAAGGGATAGTAAAGGATTTTAAGGGTTATTATGTTTTTAGTTTTGAAATTTTTCTGAACCTTCAAAAATTCTGGAAAAATTTGAAATGATATTTTGATGAGTTTTTAGATTGTGTCCAAAAATGGCGATTTTTGGATGTATAGATTGAGAGTTATGAATTTTATGAGAAAAGACTATTTTAAAAGTAACCGCTTATAACTCCTTGTGATTAACTCCAAAATTGATGAAATTTTTATTGGGAGTACATCTATATAATATCAATATACCGTGTAAATTTCAGAATTTTTGGACAAAAGTACAATTTATGATAAATGTTTAAATATTCGGTGGTTTTGGCCATTTGAAAAAATAGTAAATGAATTTTAAAATTCTGAGAAAAATATATATTCAATATGGGACTATATTCTTCTAAATCCCAGAAAATAAATATTTTTGGAACTGATTTGGTATTTTTCATGAAAATGTTCTAGTTATGAGTAAATGAATTAAATATGTTATGTGAAGTAAGAAAATTGGAAAATATGATTTTATGGCTTGAGAATCATATATGAGGTATATGCAGAATTTTGATGAGGGTTTTGGTTATTGGTGATGAAATCTTATGAGTTTGGCATTTTATGATGATTAAATGCATTAATTAGTAAAGTGTAAACAATTTAATTAAATTGTTTATAAGTTTAAAAATGATTAAAATATTATTATAATATTAATAATATTAGATTATGAGATTTCTAAGTGATTTATAACATTTGGATTAAGGTGTTATAAATATGGATATGAATTTTATTATGAAACTTTATCTTTTCGTGTCGAGAGTTATTACGCACGTATACTAAGATTTATGTATTTAACACGGGTACTATTCACGACAAATTGGTTTCTTCTCGACCAAATTATCATTGATTTATGAATCTTACTCTTGAAATTAAAACCATGTTTTGATTATATTATTTTATATAACATTCTTATAACCCCAATGATGATATTTCTCTTTGACTTGAGTGTAAAGATGGGTAGATTATTGGTATGATCGTGACTATAGGTTCTCTTTGGCCGAGAGTGCAAAAGTTGAATTGTTGGACCGGTATGATCATGACCATTGAATTTACAATTGAATATTTTTAGCTTAAGTGCAAAGGTGAATTGATCAAAATGGTTATAATTATTGTTATATAACTTCCGAGATGATTATGTATTTCTTTGATATATGAATATCTTTGGCTCAGAAGTGCAAAGATGACTTGTTGATGAATATCTTTTTTCAGTGAGTAAAAAGATGAATTATTGATGAATATCTTTTGCTCAGAATGCAAAGATGACCGTTGTTGAATATCTTTTGCTTTCAGTAGTGCAAAGATGAATTATTGATGAATATCTTGGCTCAGAATGCAAAGATGACCCGTTGTTGAATATCTTTAGCCCCGTAGTGTAAAGATGAACTATTGATGAATATCTTTGGCCCGTAGTGCAAAGATGAATTTATTAGTATGATTATGAGCAGAACTCGTGATTTGGTATAACCATGATCTTTGATGTTTGAGTGTAAAGACAAGTGATGAAAATTATCTTTGTCTTGGATGAGGAAAGGAATTTAGAACTACAATTACGACATGAGTTATACATGATTGTGAGACGAGGAATTGTTGATTGATGTTACTGAGGATAAAACATTGTTGGTGGATTTTTAACATGGAGAAGATAATAGATTTTATGGTCTATTCGACTCTTCTAATGGATCGCTTCATTCCACGTAACTATGGTTGAAAAGTTTTATCATCTACCATATGTTCTAAATCTCGATTTATGACATCGATGAAGACTATTGATAATTTATTTATCTTTAGTCATAATATTCTTTATCGAGCTAGTCAGGCTCACCCTTTTGTTTCACAATTCCTTTCGTGTAATAAAGGTGTAATATTTGGGTCGAAGCGGGGATAATTTTATGAGGGGAATAGAGTGGTGGTCTATAGATGTTGAGGTGAGGTGAATTTAACTTGGAAGGGTGTTTTGTCACTATCATACAAGATGTCTAATGACATACAACCTCGTGTTATCATAAGACATGGTTGTGCACATCCACTTGTCGAGTATATTTACAAGCACTACCTATATAATCTTGGTGTTTGTTTGGAGTATAATACCCAATTTAGAGACAAGTGGAGATAATGATATGTCAAGAAAAGACTCACCATTGGGGAAGAATATGATAAGTAATCTTCTCGTTTTTTTCTTTGGGGTCTATTGGGTCAACCAAGGATAATTCACGTGGCCATATGATATCTACCATAACCAAAAGCATGGCCTCCCATGTACGAAGGTTTCCTTGAGCACTTCCCAAAGATTCTAATTTCTAAAACAGTTTTTTTGACTATACCTTTATGTAAAGGTGTCATTGTGACGTACATCTGGTTGGTATATATTTGCATCCAAACTCACAAAGATATGTGTTGTTGTATTTTGCACGACAATTGTTGTAATAAAGTTGTAGTTATTTTTTCGCACCATATATTTGGCGACTCGTAATGGGTTGGATGGAATGGACCTATTTTGGGGTCGTTACATTTGGTATCGAGCTTAGGATATGATCTCCAAGGAGATCGGGAATAGGACTAAGAGGGAAAGATAAGTAAATCATTCGCCAAGTGTATCCTACCTAAGCTTATTTGTTGGTTAGTCATAATATCGGGATATTATGTGATATGTTAATTTGTTCAATTAACCCTTGTTTTGAAGTCAGATTCTAGAATGGTATCTCAAATACGAGGAGATGAGCAATTGAGAAATCATGAGGACATGAAGATGGAAGCAAGGTATTCTCAACTTTTCGAAATACTGTGCACGAATTTTGGGACGAAATTTCATAAGGAGGGAGATTGTAAGACCCCGAAATTTATGAAATAAAAGTATTCAATTTTTCTTATAATTACTATTCAAAGAAATGGTTAAATTGATAAAAGTTAAAGTTAAGGGTGATATATGAATTTTTTCAAAATACACAAGTGGTTATAAAATATTCATTGTTGTTTTGAGAATATTCTTTTGGTCGTGGAATATTCTTTTTTGTCGAGAATATCGCATTTATTTGCATAGCAGCCATTCATTTTTGTGGGCCCCATAATGTAATAATTGTCGGATGAAGAAAACGACATAAGTTTTATTTTTACCGTAATTATTAACATTGTTTGAATACGGTGGATAAAATACAACAATACGCGCGTGGTCGCATTAAAGAATAACACCAGATTGCATTGCAAAGATTGTTAAATTATTGACCCTTACGTAAGAAGGCACTACTCAATAATTGTTACAGTAATTACTGTTCAATATTTTATTTTATTGATTCAATAATTGCTGCGTTGATATTTTATATTATTGTTGTTTCAATAATTGACATCGCATAAAGATTTTCCATTATATATCGATCAATAATTCATATTATTTGAATAATATTATTAGATAGCATTATTGGCAATGTCTAGAAAGTTCATCAAGGAGAGGTTTGGTCACCTAATTGCGCGCCAGTAAGGAGAAATCCTTATCGGAAAGCCCCCTCTTTCCTAGGAACTGCCTGGTTGTCATTATTGTGATTCTATAATATTATTTATGAATAATTAATTATTGATTTATATGACAATGAAATATTTATTTGATGTGGATATAAATGATGGATTTATTTATGTGGTTATAAATGAAGGAATTAATGTTGAGGTATTTTATCAGTAATTTTGTCGGAATGGAGGTATTAAAAATCAAATCAGTATTTTTACGATATATTACGTGAGTTATAATTTTTAATCCGACCGTTGGATCGTTGTAATTTTTGGATATGTTATACATATATAAGTTGAGTATATGTCCACAAATTTTGAACCGTTAAAAATGAACGAATGATTTGTTATGAATTTTAAGAGGTGACTGATTCAGAAATTAGGTTATAAATGATTTTGGTGGAAAATTCTAGAATTGAGTGGGCCCCACTTGTGGTTGGTGAAGAAATGTGCTGAATTTTATTTCAAATGTGGTGGGTGGGAATAGTAGCGGTAAAGCCATCAAAGTTGCAGTGTCAAGTCAAGTCTGCTAAAATTTTCCTATAAATAGAGGCTAAGTTAGAATTGAAAATCACACCGTAAACATAAATTTTTCTCTTTTCTCTCTAGATTATTGAGTGTATTTTGTGAGTATTTAGATACTTGGTGAGTTGATATTCATCATCGTGCAAGTTTCCTTGATATTATATCCGATATCCAAATGTCGAAGTCCGCTTTTTTGAGGTAAGGATAGTAAAGGATTTTAAGGGTTATTATGTTTTTAGTTTGAAATTTTTCTGAACCTTCAAAAATTCTGGAAAAATTTGAAATGATATTTTGATGAGTTTTTTAGATTGTGTCCAAAAAATGGCGATTTTTGGATGTATAGATTGAGAGTTATGAATTTTATGAGAAAAGACTATTTTAAAAGTAACCGCTTATAACTCCTTGTGATTAACTCCAAAATTGATGAAATTTTTATTGGGAGTACATCTATATAATATCAATATACCGTAAATTTTGAATTTTTGGACAAAAGTACAATTTATGATAAATGTTTAAATATTCGGTGGTTTTGGCCATTTGAAAAATAGTAAATGAATTTTTAAAATTTAGAGAAAAATATATATTCAATATGGGACTATATTCTTGCTAAATCCCAGAAAAGAAATATTTTGGAACTGATTTGGTATTTTTCATGAAAATGTTCTAGTTATGAGTAAATAAATTAAATATGTTATGTGAAGTAAGAAAATTGGAAAATATGATTTTATGGCTTGAGAATCATATATGAGGTATATGCAGAATTTTGATGAGGGTTTTGGTTATTGGTGATGAAATCTTATGAGTTTGGCATTTTATGATGATTAAATGCATTAATTAGTAAAGTGTAAACAATTTAATTAAATTGTTTATAAGTTTAAAAAATGATTAAAATATTATTATAATATTAATAATATTAGATTATGAGATTTCTAAGTGATTTATAACATTTGGATTAAGGTGTTATAAATATGGATATGAATTTTATTATGAAACTTTATCTTTTCGTGTCGAGGTTTTATGCACGTATACTAAGATCTTATGTACTGAATAATACACGGGTACTATTCACGACAAATTGGTTTCTTCTCTGACCAAATTATCATTGATTTATGAATCTTACTCTTGAAATTAAAACCATGTTTTGATTATATTGTTTTTATATAACATTCTTATAACCCCAATGATGATATTTCTCTTTGACTTGAGTGTAAAGATGGGTAGATTATTGGTATGATCGTGACCATAGGTTCTCTTTGGCCAGTAGTGCAAAAGTTGAATTGTTGACTGGTATGATCATGACCATTGAATTTACAATTGAATATTTTTAGCTTAAGTGCAAAGGTGAATTGATCAAAATGGTTATAATTATTGTTATATAACTTCGAGATGATTATGTATTTCTTTGATATATGAATATCTTTTGGCTCGTAGTGCAAAGATGACTTGTTGATGAATATCTTTTTTGTAGTGCAAAAGATGAATTATTGATGAATATCTTTTTCGTCAGAATGCAAAGATGAATTGTTGTTGAATATCTTTGGCTTCAGTAGTGCAAAAGATGAATTATTGATGAATATCTTTGGCTTGTAATGCAAAGATGACCCGTTGTTGAATATCTTTAGCACAGTAGTGTAAAGATGAACTGTTGATGAATATCTTTGGCCGTGGTGCAAAGATGAATTTATTAGTATGATTATGAGCAGGCGTGATTTGGTATAACCATGATCTTTGATGTTTCGGTAAAGACAAGTGATGAAAATTATCTTTGTTTTGGATGAGGAAAGGAATTTAGAACTACAATTACGATTATGAGTTATACACGTGATTGTGGATGAGGAATTGTTGATTGATGTTACTGAGGATAAAACATTGTTGGTGGATTTTTAACATGGAGAAGATAATAGATTTTATGGTCTATTTGACTCTTCTAATGGATCGCTTCATTCACTGCAACTATGGTTGAAAAGTTTTATCATCTACCATATGTTCTAAATCTCGATTTATTATCGATGAAGACTATTGATAATTTATTTATCTTTAGTCATAATATTCTTTATTGAGCTAGTTGTGTTTCACCCTTTTGTTTCACAATTCCTTTCGTGTAATAAAGTGTAAGTTTGGTCGAGTTTTGAGGGATAGCGAGGAATAGAGTGGTGGTCTATAGATGTTGAGGGTGAGGTGAATTTAACTTTGGAAGGGTGTTTTGTCACTATCATACAAGATGTCTAATGACATACAACCTCGTGTTATCATAAGACATGGTTGTGTACATCCACTTCATTGAGTATATTTACAAGCACTACCTATATAATCTTGGTGTTTGTTTGGAGTATAATACCCAATTAGAGACAAAGTGGAGATAATGATATGTCAAGAAAAGACTCACCATTGGGAAGAATATGATAGTAATCTTCTCGTTTTTTTTTGGGGTCTATTGGGTCAACCAAGGATAATTTCGTGGCCATATGATATCTACCATAACCTAAAAGCATGGCCTCCCATGTACGAAGTTTTTCTTGAGCACTTCCCAAAGATTCTAATTTCTAAAAACAGCTTTTTGACTATACCTTTATGTAAGGTGTCATGTGTGACGTACTTCTGATTGGTATATATTTGTATCCAAATTCAAACTCACAAAGATATGTGTTGTTGTATTTTGCACGACAATTGTTGTAATAAAGTTGTAGTTATTTTTTCGTACCATATATTTGGCGACTCGTAATGGGTTGGATGGAATGGACCTATTTTGGGGTCGTTACATTTGGTATCGAGCTTAGGATATGATCTCTGGCGGAGATCTGGGGAATAGGACTAAGAGGGAAAGATAAGTAAATCATTCGCTAAGTGTATCCTACCTAAGCTTATTTGTTGGTTAGTCATAATATCGGGAGGATATTATGTGATATGTTAATTTGTTCAATTAACCCTTGTTTTGAAGTCGTATTCTAGAATGGTATCCGAAATAGGAGATGAGCAATTGAGAAATCATGAGGACATGAAGATGGAAGCAAGGTATTCTCAACTTTTGAAATACTGTGCACGTAAATTTTGGGACGAAATTTCATAAGGAGGGAGATTGTAAGACCCCAAAATTTATGAAATAAAAGTATTCAATTTTTCTTATAATTACTATTCAAGAAATGGTTAAATTGATAAAAGTTAAAGTTAAAGGGTGATATATGAATTTTTTTTTCAAAATACACAAGTGGTTATAAAATATTCATTGTTGTCGGAGAATATTCTTTTGGTCGTGGAATATTCTTTTTGTCGGGAATATTCGCATTTGACAGGCGTGTACCCATTCAGGGCCCCATAACGTAATAATAATTGCTTCGGATGAAGAAAACGACAAAATTTGAGTTTTTTAAATAACGGACGTCGTTACCACAATTAACACCGTTGGAATACGGTGGATAAAATACAACAATACGCGTGGCGGTATTGCACAAGAATACACCAGATTGCACAAGATTGTTAAATTATTGACCCTTACGTAAGAAGGCACTACTCAATAATTGTTACAGTAATTACTGTTCAATATTTTATTTTATTGATTCAATAATTGCTGCGTTGATATTTTATATTATTGTTGTTTCAATAATTGACATCGCTGTGAAGATTTTCCATTATATATCAGATCAATAATTCATATTATTTGGAATAATATTATTAGATAGCATTATTGGCAATGTCTAGAAAGTTCTGTCAAGGAGAGGTTTGGTCACCTAATTGCGCCAAGAAGAAGGAGAAATCCTTATCTGAAAGCCCCCTCTTTCCGGAACCACTGGTTGTCATTATTATTGTGATTCTATAATATTATTTATGAATAATTAATTATTGATTTATATGACAATGAAATATTTATTTGATGTGGATATAAATGATGGATTTATTTATGTGGTTATAAATGAAGGAATTAATGTTGAGGTATTTTATCAGTAATTTTGTCGGAATGGAGGTATTAAAAATCAAATCAAATTATTTTTTTATATATATTGCGTGAGTTATAATTTTTAATCCGACCGTTGGATCGTTGTAATTTTTGGATATGTTATACATATATAAGTTGAGTATATGTCCACAAATTTTGAACCGTTAAAAATGAACGAATGATTTGTTATGAATTTTAAGAGGTGTCTGATTCGGAAATTAGGTTATAAATGATTTTGGTGGAAAATTCTAGAATTGAGTGGGCCCCACTTGTGGTTGGTGAAGAAATGTGCTGAATTTTATTTCAAATGTGGTGGGTGGGAATAGTAGCAGGTAAAGCCATCAAGGTTGCAAAAAAGTGTCAAGTCTGCTAAAATTTTCCTATAAATAGAGGCTAAGTTAGAATTGAAAATCACACCGTAAACATAAATTTTTTCTCTTTTCTCTCTAGATTATTGAGTGTATTTTGTGAGTATTTAGATACTTGGTGAGTTGATATTCATCAATGCTGCAAGTTTCCTTCGTTATATCCGATATCCAAATGGAAGTCTTTGCTTTCTTTTGAGGTAAGGGATAGTAAAGGATTTTAAAGGGTTATTATGTTTTTAGTTTCGAAATTTTTCTGAACCTTCAAAAATTCTGGAAAAATTTGAAATGATATTTTGATGAGTTTTGTAGATTGTGTCAAAAATGGCGATTTTGGATGTATAGATTGAGAGTTATGAATTTTATGAGAAAAGACTATTTTAAAAGTAACCGCTTATAACTCCTTGTGATTAACTCCAAAATTGATGAAATTTTTATTGGGAGTACATCTATATAATATCAATATACCGTGTAAATTTTCAGAATTTTTGGATAAAAGTACAATTTATGATAAATGTTTAAATATTCGGTGGTTTTGGCCATTTGAAAAATAGTAAATGAATTTTTAAAATTTAGAAAAATATATATTCAATATGGGACTATATTATTCTAAATCCCAGAAAAGAAATATTTTTGGAACTGATTTGGTATTTTTCATGAAAATGTTCTAGTTATGAGTAAATGAATTAAATATGTTATGTGAAGTAAGAAAATTGGAAAATATGATTTTATGGCTTGAGAATCATATATGAGGTATATGCAGATTTTGATGAGGGTTTTGGTTATTGGTGATGAAATCTTATGAGTTTGGCATTTTATGATGATTAAATGCATTAATTAGTAAAGTGTAAACAATTTAATTAAATTGTTTATAAGTTTAAAAATGATTAAAATATTATTATAATATTAATAATATTAGATTATGAGATTTCTAAGTGATTTATAACATTTGGATTAAGGTGTTATAAATATGGATATGAATTTTATTATGAAACTTTATCTTTTCGTTATCGAGGTTATTTATCTACGCATTATACTTTACTATGTATACGAATACGGGTACTATTCACGACAAATTGGTTTCTTCTCGACCAAATTATCATTGATTTATGAATCTTACTCTTGAAATTAAAACCATGTTTTGATTATATTTTTTATATAACATTCTTATAACCCCAATGATGATATTTCTCTTTGACTTGAGTGTAAAGATGGGTAGATTATTGGTATGATCGTGACCATAGGTTCTCTTTGCCGAGAGTGCAAAAGTTGAATTGTTGATTTGGTATGATCATGACCATTGAATTTACAATTGAATATTTTTTAGCTTAAGTGCAAAGGTGAATTGATCAAAATGGTTATAATTATTGTTATATAACTTCCGAGATGATTATGTATTTCTTTGATATATGAATATCTTTGGCTCAGTAGTGCAAAGATGACTTGTTGATGAATATCTTGCTTTGTAGTGCAAAGATGAATTATTGATGAATATATCGTAATGCAAGATGATGACTGTTGTTGAATATCTTTAAATCAGAGTGCAAAAGATGAATTATTGATGAATATCTTTGGCTTGTAATGCAAAGATGACTGTTGTTGAATATCTTTAGCTTTGTAGTGTAAAGATGAGCTGTTGATGAATATCTTTCGCCCGTGTGTAAAAAAGATGAATTTATTAGTATGATTATGAGCAGAGGCTGTGATTTGGTATAACCATGATCTTTGATGTTTGAGGTAAAGACAAGTGATGAAAATTATCTTTGTCTTGGATGAGGAAAGGAATTTAGAACTACAATTACGATTATGAAGTTATACACATGATTGTGGATGAGGAATTGTTGATTGATGTTATGAGGATAAAACATTGTTGGTGGATTTTTTAACATGGAGAAGATAATAGATTTTATGGTCTATTTGACTCTTCTAATGGATCGCTTCATTCATTCACGCAACTATGGTTGAAAAGTTTTATCATCTACCATATGTTCTAAATCGACGATTTATTCTTGATGAAGACTATTGATAATTTATTTATCTTTAGTCATAATATTCTTTATCGAGCTAGTTCAGGCTCACCCTTTTGTTTCACAATTCCTTTCGTGTAATAAAAGTGTAGGCATTTGGGTCGAGCGGGGATAGCGAGGGAATAGAGTGGTGGTCTATAGATGTTGAGGGTGAGGTGAATTTAACTTTGGAAGGGTGTTTTGTCACTATCATACAAGATGTCTAATGACATACAACCTCGTGTTATCATAAGACATGGTTGTGCTCATCCACTTGTCGAGTATATTTACAAGCACTACCTATATAATCTTGGTGTTTGTTTGGAGTATAATACCCAATTAGAGACAGTGGAGATAATGATATGTCAAGAAAAGACTCACCATTGGGAAGAATATGATAGTAATCTTTCGTTTTTTTCTTTTGGGGTCTATTCAATCAACCAAGGATAATTCGTGGCCATATGATATCTACCATAACCTAAAAGCATGGCCTCCCATGTACGAAGGTTTCCTTGAGCACTTCCCAAAGATTCTAATTTCTAAACAGCAGTTTTTGACTATACCTTTATGTAAGGTGTGTGGACATTGTGACGTACTTTCTGAGTTGGTATATATTTGCATCCAAACTCACAAAGCATATGTGTTGTTGTATTTTGCACGATAATTGTTGTAATAAAGTTGTAGTTGTTTTTCGTACCATATATTTGGCGACTCAGAATGGGTTGGATGGAATGGACCTATTTTGGGGTCGTTACATTTGGTATCAGAGCTTAGGGATATGATCTCTGGCGGAGATCGGGGAATAGGACTAAGAGGGGAAAGATAAGTAAATCATTCGCTAGTGTATCCTACCTAAGCTTATTTGTTGGTTAGTCATAATATCGGGATATTATGTGATATGTTAATTTGTTCAATTAACCCTTGTTTTGAAGCTGTATTCTAGAATGGTATCTGAAATACAGGAGATGAGCAATTGAGAAATCATGAGGACATGAAAGATGGAAGCAAGGTATTCTCAACTTTTCGAAATACCAGGTACGTAAATTTCGGGACGAAATTTCATAAGGAGGGGAGATTGTAAGACCCCAAAATTTATGAAATAAAAGTATTCAATTTTTCTTATAATTACTATTCAGTAAATGGTTAAATTGATAAAAGTTAAAGTTAAGGGTGATATATGAATTTTTTTTCAAAATACACAAGTGGTTATAAAATATTCATTGTTGTTTGAGAATATTCTTTTGGTCGTGGAATATTCTTTTTTTGTAGGGAATATTAAATACTACAAGTGTGACCATTTGTGGGCCCCATAATGTAATAATTGTCGGATGAAGAAAACGACAAAATTGAAGTTTTAAATAATTACGGAGTAGTTGTCTAATTAACATCGTTGGAATACCGGTGGATAAAATACAACAATACGCGTGGTTAAACAAGAAATACACAGATTGCATGAGATTGTTAAATTATTGACCCTTACGTAAGAAGGCACTACTCAATAATTGTTACAGTAATTACTGTTCAATATTTTATTTTATTGATTCAATAATTGCTGCGTTGATATTTTATATTATTGTTGTTTCAATAATTGACACTGCACAGTATTTTCCATTATATATCAGATCAATAATTCATATTATTTGGAATAATATTATTAGATAGCATTATTGGCAATGTCTAGAAAGTTCTGTCAAGGAGAGGTTTGGTCACCTAATTGCGCGCCAGTAAGGAGAAATCCTTATCGGAAAGCCCCCTCTTTCCTGGGAACTGCCTGGTTGTCATTATTGTGATTCTATAATATTATTTATGAATAATTAATTATTGATTTATATGATAAGAAAAAATATTTATTTGATGTGGATATAAATGATGGATTTATTTATGTGGTTATAAATGAAGGAATTAATGTTGAGGTATTTTATCGGTATTTTTTATCGGAATGGAGGTATTAAAAATCAAATCAAAGTATTTTTACAGATATATTGCGTGAGTTATAATTTTTAATCCGACCGTTGGATCGTTGTAATTTTTGGATATGTTATACATATATAAGTTGAGTATATGTCCACAAATTTTTGAAGAATTAAAATGAACGAATGATTTGTTATGAATTTTAAGAGGTGGCTGATATTAGAAATTAGGTTATAAATGATTTTGGTGGAAAATTCTAGAATTGAGTGGGCCCCACTTGTGGTTGGTGAAGAAATATGCTGAATTTTATTTCAAATGTGGTGGGTGGGAATAGTGTAAAGTAATCAGTCATTAATTGAAGTTAAGTTTTACTTCTGCTAAAATTTTCCTATAAATAGAGGGCTAAGTTAGAATTGAAAATCACACCAGAAACATAAATTTTCTCTCTTTTTCTCTCTAGATTATTGAGTGTATTTTGTGAGTATTTAGATACTTGGTGAGTTGATATTCATCAGTGCAAGTTTCCTTCAGCGTCATATCCGATATCCAGTCAGAAGTGCCGCTCTTTTGAGGTAAGGGATAGTAAGAGATTTTAAGGGTTATTATGTTTTTAGTTTCGAAAATTTTTCTGAACCTTCAAAAATTCTGGAAAAATTTGAAATGATATTTTGATGAGTTTTGTAGATTGTGTCCAAAAATGGCGATTTTTGGATGTATAGATTGAGAGTTATGAATTTTATGAGAAAAGACTATTTTAAAAGTAACCGCTTATAACTCCTTGTGATTAACTCCAAAATTGATGAAATTTTTATTGGGAGTACATCTATATAATATCAATATACCGTGTAAATTTCAGAATTTTTGGACAAAAGTACAATTTATGATAAATGTTTAAATATTCGGTGGTTTTGGCCATTTGAAAAATAGTAAATGAATTTTTAAAATTCTGAGAAAAATATATATTTAATATGGGACTATATTCTTCTAAATCCCAGAAAATAAATATTTTTGGAACTGATTTGGTATTTTTCATGAAAATGTTCTAGTTATGAGTAAATGAATTAAATATGTTATGTGAAGTAAGAAAATTGGAAAATATGATTTTATGGCTTGAGAATCATATATGAGGTATATATGCAGATTTTTGATGAGGGTTTTGGTTATTGGTGATGAAATCTTATGAGTTTGGCATTTTTATGATGATTAAATGCATTAATTAGTAAAGTGTAAACAATTTAATTAAATTGTTTATAAGTTTAAAAAATGATTAAAATATTATTATAATATTAATAATATTAGATTATGAGATTTCTAAGTGATTTATAACATTTGAATTAAGGTGTTATAAATATGGATATGAATTTTATTATGAAACTTTATCTTTTCGTGTCGAGAGTTACTTACGCACGATATCATAATGTTATATATTTAATCGGGTACTATTCACGACAAATTGGTTTCTTCTCTCGACCAAATTATCATTGATTTATGAATCTTACTCTTGAAATTAAAACCATGTTTTGATTATATTATATTTTTTATATAACATTCTTATAACCCCAATGATGATATTTCTCTTTGACTTGAGTGTAAAGATGGGTAGATTATTGGTATGATCGTGACTATAGGTTCTCTTTGGCCAAGAGTGCAAAAGTTGAATTGTTGATTGGTATGATCATGACCATTGAATTTACAATTGAATATTTTTAGCTTAAGTGCAAAGGTGAATCGATCAAAATGGTTATAATTATTGTTATATAACTTCGAGATGATTATGTATTTCTTTGATATATGAATATCTTTGGCTCGCTCAGAAAGATGACTTGTTGATGAATATCTTAGCATGTAGTGTAAAGATGAATTATTGATGAATATCTTTTGCTCCGTAATGCAAAGATGACTTTGTTGTTGAATATCTTAACACGTAGTGCAAAGATGAATTATTGATGAATATCTTTGGCTCAGAATGCAAAGATGACCTGTTGTTGAATATCTTTAGCTGTAGTGTAAAGATGAAGCTGTTGATGAATATCTTTGGCGTGAAGTAAAAGATGAATTTATTAGTATGATTATGAACAGAATCGTGATTTGGTATAACCATGATCTTTGATGTTTCGGTAAAGACAAGTGATGAAAATTATCTTTGTCTTGGATGAAGAAGGAATTTAGAACTACAATTACGATTATGAGTTATACACATGATTGTGGATGTGAATTGTTGATTGATGTTACTGAGGATAAAACATTGTTGGTGGATTTTTAACATGGAGAAGATAATAGATTTTATGGTCTATTTGACTCTTTTCTAATGGATTCGCGTTCATTCAATGCAACTATGGTTGAAAAGTTTTATCATCTACCATATGTTCTAAATCTACGATTTATTATCGATGAAGACTATTGATAATTTATTTATCTTTAGTCATAATATTCTTTCTTGAGCTAGTTGTTTCACCCTTTTGTTTCATAATTTCGAATGTAATAAAAAGGTGTAAACTGGGTCGTTGCGGGGATAGCGAGGAATAGAGTGGTGGTCTATAGATGTTGAGGTGAGGTGAATTTAACTTGGAAGGGTGTTTTGTCACTATCATACAAGATGTCTAATGACATACAACCTCGTGTTATCATAAGACATGGTTAATGCACATCCACTGTTGAGTATATTTACAAGCACTACGAAAGTAGTATGCACACAAGCCAATCATGTTTGATGATAAAGCATATACTTTGTAACAATCTTATTCATTTATTAATAAAAAGTATTAATTTATTAAAGGCTTTTAATTATCTACATGATGTTGCTTTTTATAATATGTGATAAACCCATAGTTTTAAGCAATGCTTTTAGAATAATGATGATGATCATTCTAATGAGATCTAAATTCTTAGAAAGCTTAAAACTAAAATAGTTCCCAATCGTTGGATTACTAAATTGGGGATTAGTGAATCCGGATAGATTGGTACATACGTTGCTTGCTCATTGGATGAGGATGATTGATCTCATGATCATTTGTGTGGAGACACTAAAGCAAGTATGTAGGTGCTTATTAGAGAATAAGTTCATCGAACGTGGCTCGCTAAGGAATACCTAATGGAGTTTTATTTGCTCGTCAATAGGAATTCTCAGAGTGATAGTAGTACAAGTGATCCTTGGACTTGAGATCATCATAGTATCTTGTGTATGATGAGTTATACTTTGACTTATTCCTTAAGACCCTTAGGGTATATCAAAGGGTATGCTTGGGTATAATAAGTTGTACATGGAGATAATGTATGATCAATAAAGAATCTACCACTTCTAATAAAAGAAGAGAAATGTCCTATGTGATTCGATAAATGACAACCCAGTAGTCCTTGGTTAAGAGTAATGAAATTAGAAAGGAGTTTCTAATTTGCATTATTTGGAGTTGTGCATTTAAGAGTCGAAAAATACATATAATTAAATAAAATAAGACTTGACAAAGAATTCCATGTCTTATATTTAATTGGGACATTGTATGGTGGAAGGATTGAATTATACACGGTAACTATTTACTCAAAGGTTCTTTTATGATTAATGTTGAAATCTATATTATCCGGAAAGTCGTTGATCGCTAGGGGAGGCTTATCCCTATTGTAGAATAAATATTATTTATTTAAATAAATTAATTATTTAATTTATTTATTTAAATAAGATTAGAATTGTTCTAATTGATTTATTCACAACCGGTTTAATATGGAGAACCTAAAGGGTCACACCATAAAAGGAAGAATAATTATTTAAGAAGTAAATGGCATAATCGTAATAATATGTTATGTATATTTAATTTAATCTATGGTGATAGAATAAATTAAATAGCTTAATATTTATTATTTAATATTTTAGAAATATTAAATATAAATTAATAAGAGGAGTCTTATTAATATTATTACAATTATTATTATTTTAATTTCTAAAAGAGTTTAGGAATTAATTTAATATAAGTACTCTCATTTATTCCTAATTGGATTAGGAAGGAAAATTAGTTAAAGGAGTTTAATTAATTATCCCTAATAAGATTAGGAGCTTAATTAATTAAAAATTTAATTAATTAATTAAAACCCAATTCCTTAATTGTTAAGGTGGGTTGCCCACATCTATAAATAAGAGGAGTCTTATTATGGGTGGTATGGGTTGTTGACTTTAACAACATACGTAATAATTCCAAGTTGTTGGGAGTACATTTTCTATAGAGATAGAAAAACTAGGGTTTAGCCAACCACCATCTTCTTGAATTTTCTTCTTCCTTGGTGGAT
Organism: Panax quinquefolius; assembly: GCA_020205615.1. Classification (NCBI taxonomy): domain Eukaryota; kingdom Viridiplantae; phylum Streptophyta; class Magnoliopsida; order Apiales; family Araliaceae; genus Panax; species Panax quinquefolius. The sequence continues at coordinate 125,270,502 of CM035172.1, read as the reverse complement.
CACCCTCAGAGGCCAAACACATGGGTGGCTAACGTTGATCAAAGGAAGGAACCAAACCCGGTGGATTCAAGATTGAACGCGAAAAGGATTTGGAGGTGAACTTGTACTGAGGAAGCTCGATCTTCAAGGGTATGATTTTATTCTTTATCTTTTCGTTTAATTAATAATTGTGCATAAAGGGTTATCGGGTATATGGTTTGTAAAAATTTTAAACTCGATTTTACACGCCTCGCACTTTTATGCAATTTGATCAAGGTTCATGAATATTACAAACCTAATGTGGCATCGAGCCAAACCTTTATGCTAATTATTAATTGTTTTAATTTGATATTATATTGATATGTGTTTAGAACAATTTAATTGGGCATAATTTTATTGTATAAATTTATTAAAAAAAAAAAAAAAAAAAAAAAAATATTTTTTTTTTTAAAAAAATTGAAAAGCAAATTTCGTTGATGCAAATTCATGCCCACGGAAAAGTCAAGAAGCATGCTCATAAAAAAAAAAAAATAGTTAATTTGCATTTCAAAAAAAAAAAGAAAGGAAAGTTCAAATTTTTTTTTTTTGTTAAAAGTAAGTCATGCTTTTTTTGAAGCTTGAAAATTATTGAAAAATATAGTCATTCAAATTGCATATATATATATATATATATATATATATATATATATTATATATATATATATATTATATATATATATATATATATATATATATATATATATATATATATATATATATATATATTATTCTTAATTATTTTATAATTAAAATAAAATGTTTATTTTAATTTTAAAATAAAAGGTTTATTTTAATATTAAAATATAAAAGTTTATTTTAATTTTAAAATTAGAATTTCATGCTAACTAATTAGAGTTGGAATTGGATTCCATGATAACTAATTGGAGTTGAAATTGGATTAAATAATTTCCTTAAATAAAGGAGTTTATTTAGATATGAAATAGATTTCATATTATTCAAAATAAAAGAGTTTATTTGTGAATAGGAAGAAGAATCCATGTTTCCTTAAATAAAGGAGTTTATTTAAATATGAAATAAGATTTCATATTATTCAAAATAAAGGAGTTTATTTGTGAATAGAAAGATAATCCGTGTTTCCTTTAATATTTTTTTTTACATGGAATTGGATTTCATAATTAATTAAAATAAAAGAGTTTATTTTAATTAAAATTTTTTTTATTACATGGAATTGGATTCCATAATTAATTAAAATAAAGGAGTTTATTTTGATTAAAATTTTGATTAAAATAAAATAGTTTATTTTATTCAAAATTAGATAAATTAAAATAAAATAGTTTTATTTTGATTTAAATTTGGATTAAAATAAAGGAGTTTATTTTGATTCAAAATTAGATTTTATACTAACTAAATTTGCCCATTAAATGATATCAATATATATATTAAATGTTTATTATTCATGAGATGAATGTTATTTATCGATGCATATGGTGATGTGTATGATAATAAATGGGATTGATTATGGACTATCAATTAATATGATTGGATTTTATTTTAGTTGGATGCATGAATGTATGGGTTTTATTAAATGGGGTCTCACAGATTGCCTTCTCTAATTTTTCTTAATGTAAATTCTATTCCCTCCTATGTACTTCCCTCGATCACGATCAAGGTTTCTATTTATTTTAAATAGTTTTGTAATAGGAATAGTTAGAATTAATTTTGAAAAATTAGAGATCAAGGAAGCAAGGAGCGCTTGAAGACCCGTTTGTAATGGAGCCCGGGTTTAAATGTAATAGTTATATTTAAATATTATTTCTTGCACCCTTTGGGAGTTTGACCTTTTGGTTCACTTGGTGGCTCTAGTGAACCAAACTAGAATAAAAGTCCATAATCAATCCGGGTAGAATATAGATTCTATATATGCATGCTTATACTTTATATATATTATATATTATGCAAACATGCTTCGATGTTCATTAATACGACGCGTATTTATATATATATATGTATGCATGCGCTTAAAACAAGATGAGACAAATTAATAATAAACCCCTCAATTTTTTTATATTAAGTCCTAAGCGCTCAAAGATATTTGGAATATCGAACGTCGCTTTCTAGCATGATAAAATTAATAGAGTATTAAATATTTAATATGAGTTTGTTGTGTCACCACAAGGCAAGTATTAAGTATTTAAGATGTTAATTTATCACATTTGATGCTTATAAAGAAAATTGAACAATATTGTTTTTGTTGTGTCACCACAAGGATGATATTTTTTTTTTGAATATATGGAGTGCTAGGTGGGACTTAACTTGGATAATTTTGATTTGGATGTGCCACCACTGATCAAAATAATCTAAGAGGCAAAATACAAGGAGTTCAGATAGTTGATGTAATTGACAAAAGTTGTCTACCTATTTATTTATATATAGTTTGTTGTGTCACCACAAGGCTATATACATTTGAAATGGGATCCTTATTCTCACTAGCAAATCTTTAATTAGATTTTGCCGAACTATATAAATGAGGTAATATAGTTTGAAGAAAATAGTGGAGATACCAATTTAAAACAAGACCCAAATTATTTTGGTAATTAATAAAAGAATGTATGTTAAAATGTTGTTAATTACAAATTCATTTACGTAATTTTACAATGTCTAAATTATTATCATCACTGGAAGCATATTAGATGCTAAATTAACTGCATCAATTAAACGGATTGGTTAAGGAATTTGAGAATAGTTCTCATAGTGAAAAAGCTATCTTATGTCCTTAATACGCCTATCCTCGCAATGGTTGCGCATAATGCCTCTCGAGGAAAGACATTGCTACTTTTAGAAAGTGGCAAGATGATGCACATTTGGCTCAATGCATCATGCTCAGATCCATGAGTAACGAGCTTCCAACACAAGATGAAACTATGGATGCTTCTACTATATTCCCGCACATCAAGTAGTTGATGGTGAGGAAAGTAGGACCGATAGATATCGATATCTAAGGAGCTCTTCCGATCTAGAATAACCGATGACACTACAAAGATGCATAAAAAGTTCTTAACATAATCAATTTGATTGATCAATTAGACAACGGGTTTTGTCATGGATGGAGAGTTGAGCCAAGATTTGATCTTGCACTCACTCCCCGGACTCTTTCACAATTGTTGTGAATTTTTCATATGAACAAGCTAGATATCGCCTTTGTTGATTTGCTTAACATATTAAAAATGTTGAGAGTCACTTTCCAACCAAGAAAGATCAAGTCTTCATCGGTAGGGGCCAAAGGATCTTCCAAAAGAAGAACGATTCAAAGAAGGTAAATAGAAAGGCATAAACAAAGGATAATAAGAACAAAAACCGACATGGATAGCAAAGGAGTTTGCTTCCACCGCAATAAGCCCGACACCGGAAAGAAATCATGAGAAGCATCTTGCAGAGGCTAACCAAAGAAGCTTAGTGAAGTTTCTACATAAATACAATTTTGTTCATGATTTAAATAAATTTTTCTTTAAGTCAAGGTTCTACTTGGGTATTGATACCGACTTTGGTTATCATAAATATAGATTTATGAAGGGACCAAGCAGAAGTAGAAAGCTAAACAAATATAAGTAATCCCATATGTGGAAATGTAGCAAAGGTTGCCATATTAGCCATAGAAACTTATAGTTTAGCAATGCTTACGGCAAATCTATTAAGTCAATAAGTTGTTATTGTATTCAATTCTTGTTAAAATATTATTTCCATTTTATTGTTGGACAATAAAATTTTGGTATTATAATTAAGAACAATTGTTGTTCTATTTATAATAATAATGTTTTGTATAGAAATGAAATATTACTTAATGAATTTTGTATACTTGATTTACGTGAAAATATATTTTGCAAATTGAACAAACTAGTATAAGAAAAGAGATGATCATTCAAAGAGTTGAATGTGTGTATTTGTTGAAATACAAGTGTGAATTATTTGAAAGGTTCAAAGAATTGTAAGTGAAACAAATTGGCAAAGTATTAAGATTCTTTGATTAGATCAAGGAATAAATACTTGTGCAATAAGTTTCTAGATCATCTCAAATGGTTTTTCATAATGGACACATCCCGATACGCAATAATTGATTGATGTATCCGAATGAAAATCGTACTTTGTTGGACATGGTGCGGTCCATAATGATTTTACCGACATTCCAAAGATCCTTCAGGATCATGTCCTAGAAATGGTCTGATATCTACAAAATGGTAACCTCAAAATCCTACCAAGACTCCATAAAAGTTATGGATGTGGGAGGATTCCTAATCTTAAGTATGTTAAGATAAGGGTTGTCCAACTTATGTGAAAAAGTTTCAAAGGATAAGCTTGGGACAAGATTTGACACATGTGTAGATTTGTGGGACATCCTAAAGTAAGTTTAGGTATATGTTCTATAATCCTACTTTAGCAAAAAAGGTGTTTGTTATGAAACACCGCCTTCTAAGATAAAGGTGTTTATCATTAAAAGGGCTAGTGGGAGGATAATAGATCTTGAAGAGTTCAAGAACCACAAAATACTATAAGTCAAATAAGAGGAACCTATAGATAGATTCTATTATACCACAAATCAATCAGAAAATGCGGAATAGCATCAAGATACCTGGGAGGTATGGATTCATCATGGATGATGATGATGAGGTACGATCATAGAAGATGATGATCCGAGTTACATACGATGAGGTAAGAGTTCTAGTGTGTACAAAAGGGTCAGGGTGGGAGCGTCTTGACATTCCTAATATTATATGTTGATATACTACGGATAAGGAATGACATACCAATGCTACAATCAAGAAAGATAAAGTTGTTCTAAACATTCCTCCATGAATGATTTGGGAAGAGTATCTTAATTGGGGATATAAATCTATATAGATAGATTTAAGAGGATGCTCGACTTAACCCGAAGGAACGATATTCATTTGATGCTAAAGTCGTTTAGCATGGCAAACTCCAAGAGATGTCTCATGTCGATGAGCTATGGAGTGTATCTCTTAATAGTCCCCATAGACTCCACGAAAAAGAGAGATCGCATGAGTGACAATCATGTATGCAATGAAATGTACGAGACCGATGTTGATCGGTCATATTCGGAGAAGTTCACTACGAGTTAGTGAAAAATATCTTAAAGTGCTTAACCCAAGACTAAGGATGTGATCATATTCATGGTGGGTCTAAATTAAAACTAGAGGGCTTAACAGACTCAAGTTTTTCTGCATGCATCAAGATGATGAAAATCCACTTTAAGGTAAAAGCGTTATCTTGAGCAGTGGTGCGTTGAATTCGAAAGGTTCCAAACAAAGAAAGAGTTATTGGTTTAGTGATAAAGACAAAGTATATAGCTATAAATGAAGTCGCAAGTTGATTGTTTGGATTAAAAGTTCATTACGTAACTAGGAATAGTTCCTAAGTCTCATCTTGGATCTAAACATGTGTTGTGGCACTTTCATTTGATTATTAGAATCATTGAAAGATGGGAAATCACTATAGAGATAGTGGACTCTCAAGAACAACATTACATATCCATTAACTAAAGCTTATCCAAATGCCAGGATAATCGCCACTTCAGTAGAAGAAGAGTATAAGATACCATGACGATTGGCTTTAGTGCAAGTGGGAGATTGAAAGTAGTATGCACACAAGCCAATCATGTTTGATGATAAAGCATATACTTTCAGAACAATCTTATTCATTTATTAATAAAAAGTATTAATTTATTAAAGGCTTTTAATTATCTACATGATGTCTTTGTTTTATAATATGTGATAAACCCATAGTTTTAAGCAATGCTTTTAGAATAATGATGATGATCATTCTAATGAGATCTAAATTTTAGAAAGCTTAAAACTAAAATAGTTCCCAATCGTTGGATTACTAAATTGGGGATTAGTGAATCCGGATAGATTGGTACATACGTTAACATTTCATTGGATGAGGATGATTGATCTCATGATCATTTGTGTGGAGACACTAAAGCAAGTATGTAGGTGCTTATTAGAGAATAAGTTCATCGAACGTGGCTCGCTAAGGAATACCTAATGGAGTTTTATTTGCTCGTCAATAGGAATTCTCAGTAGTGATAGTAGTAGACAAGTGATCCTTGGACTTGAGATCATCATAGTATCTTGTGTATGATGAGTTATACTTTGACTTATTCCTTAAGACCCTTAGGGTATATCAAAGGGTATGCTTGGGTATAATAAGTTGTACATGGAGATAATGTATGATCAATAAAGAATCTACCACTTCTAATAAAAGAAGAGAAATGTCCTATGTGATTCGATAAATGACAACCCAAGAGTCCTTGGGTTGCAGGTAGAATGAAATTAGAAAGGAGTTTCTAATTTGCATTATTTGAGTCAGTGCATTTAAGAATCGAAATACATATAATTAAATAAAATAAGACTTGATAAAGAATTCCATGTCTTATATTTAATTGGGACATTGTATGGTGGAAGGATTGAATTGCATTTCAAGAACTATTTACTCAAAGGTTCTTTTATGATTAATGTTGAAATCTATATTATCCGGAAAGTCGTTGATCGCTAGGAGGCTTATCCCTATTGTAGAATAAATATTATTTATTTAAATAAATTAATTATTTAATTTATTTATTTAAATAAGATTAGAATTGTTCTAATTGATTTATTCAATGGGTTTAATATGGAGAACCTAAAGGGTCACACCATAAAAGGAAGAATAATTATTTAAGAAGTAAATGGCATAATCGTAATAATATGTTATGTATATTTAATTTAATCTATGGTGATAGAATAAATTAAATAGCTTAATATTTATTATTTAATATTTTAGAAATATTAAATATAAATTAATAAGAGGAGTCTTATTAATATTATTACAATTATTATTATTTTAATTTCTAAAAGAGTTTAGGAATTAATTTAATATAAGTACTCTCATTTATTCCTAATTGGATTAGGAAGGAAAATTAGTTAAAGGAGTTTAATTAATTATCCCTAATAAGATTAGGGAGCTTAATTAATTAAAAGAATTAATTAATTAAACCCAATTCCTTAATTGTTAAGGTGGGTTGCCCACATCTATAAATAAGAGGAGTCTTATTATGGGTGGTATGGTTGTTGACTTTTTTAACAAACACGTAATAATTCCAAGTTGTTGGGAGTACACATTTTCTATAGAGATAGAAAAACTAGGGTTTAGCCAACCACCCATCTTCTTGAATTTTCTTCTTCCTTGGTGGATCACCTCAGAGGCCAAACACGTGGGTGGCTAACGTTGATCAAAGGAAGGAACCAAACCCATGGATTCAAGATTGAAGCGAAAGGATTTGGAGGTGAACTTGTACCGAGGAAGCTCGATCTTCAAGGGTATGATTTTATTCTTTATCTTTTCGCTTAATTAATAATTGTGCATAAAGGATGATCCGGGTATATGGTTTGTAAAAATTTTAAACTCGATTTTACACGCTTAAGCACTTTTATGCTATGAATATTACAAACCTAATTTGATCACAAGACATGAATCCATTGTTGAGTAAACCTAACACTACCTATATAATATTGGTGTTTGTTTGTAGTATAATACCCAATTAGAGACAGTGGAGATAATGATATGTCAAGAAAAGACTCACCATTGGGAAGAATATGATAGTAATCTTCTTCGTTTTTTCTTTTGGGGTCTATTAGGTCAACCAAGGATAATTCGTGGCCATATGATATCTACCATAACCGAAAAGCATGGCCTCCTATGCGATAAGGTTTTTGAGCACTTCCCAAAGATTCTAATTTCTAAAATAGTTTTTGACTATACCTTTATTATGTGTAAAGGTGTCATTGTGACGTCTACGGTTGGTATATTTGCATCCAAACTCACAAAGATATGTGTTGTTGTATTTTTGCACGACAATTGTTGTAATAAAGTTGTAGTTATTTTCCGTACCATATATTTGGCGACTTCGAGAATGGGTTGGATTGAATGGACCTATTTTGGGGTCGTTACATTTGGTATCGAGCTTAGGATATGATCTCCCATGAGATCGGAAATAGATCAAGAGGGAAAGATAAGTAAATCATTCGCTAGTGTATCCTACCTAAGCTTATTTGTTGGTTAGTCATAATATCTGGATATTATGTGATATGTTAATTTGTTCAATTAACCCTTGTTTTGAAGTCGTATTCTAGAATGGTATCCGAAATATAGGAGATGAGCAATCGAGAAATCATTGAGGAGGACATGAAAGATGGAAACAAGGTATTCTCAACTTTCGAAATACCAGTGCACGTAATTTTTGGACTAAATTTCATAAGGAGGAGATTGTAAGACCCCGAATTTTATGAAATAAAAGTATTCAATTTTTCTTATAATTACTATTAAGTAAATGGTTAAATTGATAAAAGTTAAAGTTAAGGGTGATATATATAATTTTTTCAAAATACACAAGTGGTTATAAAATATTCATTATTGTCATTTGAGAATATTCTTTTGGTCGTGGAATATTCTTTTTTTGTAAGGGAATATATTAAATGCAGTATGATCATTTGGGCCCCATAACAAAATAATTTGATGATGAAAACGACAAACGACAAGTTTTAGTTTTTAGATATTAACACCTGTTGGAATACCCGGTGGATAAAATACAACAATACTGGCGTGGTCGCACAAGAACACACCAGATTGTTACAAGATTTTTAAATTATTGATTCTTACGTAAGAAGGCACTACTCAATAATTGTTACAAAGAATTATTGTTCAATATTTTATTTTATTGATTCAATAATTCTTTGCGTTGATATTTTATATTATTGTTATTTTAATAATTGACATCGCACAAGTATTTTCCATTATATATCGATCAATAATTCATATTATTTGGAATAATATTATTAGATAGCATTATTGGCAATGTCTAGAAAGTTACATCAAGGAGAGGTTTGGTCACCTAATTGCGGCGCCAAGATGAGTGAGAAATCCTTATCGAAAGCCCCTCTTTTCTGGGAGGCCGCTGGTTGTCATTATTGTGATTCTATAATATTATTTATGAATAATTAATTATTGATTTATATGATAATGAAATATTTATTTGATGTGGATATAAATGATGGATTTATTTATGTGGTTATAAATGAAGGAATTAATGTTGAGGTATTTTATCATAAAATTTTATTTTGAATCGGAATGGAGGTATTAAAAATCAAATCTATGATATTTTTACGATATATCATGCGTGAGTTATAATTTTAATCCAAATGTTGGATCGTTGTAATTTTTGGATATGTTATATATACGTAAGTTGAGTATATGTCCACAAATTTTGAACCGATAAAAATGAACGAATGATTTGTTATGAATTTTAAGAGGTGATTGATTCAAATTGAATTAGAAATTAGGTTATAAATGATTTTGGTGGAAAATTCTAGAATTGAGTGGCCATCTTTTACTTGTGGTTGGTGAAGAAATGTGCTGAATTTTATTTCAAATGTGGTGGGTGGGAATAGTAGCGTATTAAAGCCATCAAAGTAAATTGTCAAGTCAAGTCTGCTAAAATTTTCCTATAAATAGAGGGCTAAGTTAGAATTGAAAATCACACCGAAACATAAATTTTTCTCTTTTTCTCTAGATTATTGAGTGTATTTTGTGAGTATTTAGATACTTGGTGAGTTGATATTCATAAGTGCAAGTTTCCTTGACGTCATATCCTATATATCAGATCGAAGTCTTTCTTGCTCTTTTGAGGTAAGGGATAGTAAAAGGGATTTTAAGGGTTATTATGTTTTTAGTTTCAAAATTTTTCTGAACCTTCAAAAATTCTGGAAAAATTTGAAATGATATTTTGATGAGTTTTTTAGATTGTGTCCAAAATGGCGATTTTGGATGTATAGATTGAGAGTTATGAATTTTATGAGAAAAGACTATTTTAAAAGTAACCGCTTATAACTCCTTGTGATTAACTCCAAAATTGATGAAATTTTTATTGGGAGTACATCTATATAATATCAATATACCGTGTAAATTTCAAAATTTTTGGACAAAAGTACAATTTATGATAAATGTTTAAATATTCGGTGGTTTTGGCCATTTGAAAAATAGTAAATGAATTTTTAAAATTCTGAGAAAAATATATATTCAATATGGGACTATATTCTTCTAAATCCCAGAAAATAAATATTTTTGGAACTGATTTGGTATTTTTCATGAAAATGTTCAAGTTATGAGTAAATGAATTAAATATGTTATGTGAAGTAAGAAAATTGGAAAATATGATTTTATGGCTTGAGAATCATATATGAGGTATATGCAGAATTTTGATGAGGGTTTTGGTTATTGGTGATGAAATCTTATGAGTTTGGCATTTTATGATGATTAAATGCATTAATTAGTAAAGTGTAAACAATTTAATTAAATTGTTTATAAGTTTAAAAATGATTAAAATATTATTATAATATTAATAATATTAGATTATGAGATTTCTAAGTGATTTATAACATTTGGATTAAGGTGTTATAAATATGGATATGAATTTTATTATGAAACTTTATCTTTTCGTGTCGTCGAGGTTCGCACGATACCTGTGATATACGGTCTATTAACACGAATCACGGTACTATTCACGACAAATTGGTTTTTCTCTCGACCAAATTATCATTGATTTATGAATCTTACTCTTTGAAATTAAAACCATGTTTTGATTATATTGTTTTTATATAACATTCTTATAACCCCAATGATGATATATCTCTTCGACTTGAGTGTAAAGATGGGTAGATTAATGGTATGATCGTGACTATAGGTTCTCTTTGGCCGAAGAGTGCAAAAGTTGAATTGTTGATGGTATGATCATGACCATTGAATTTACAATTGAATATTTTTAGCTTAAGTGCAAAGGTGAATTGTGAATCAAAATGGTTATAATTATTGTTATATAACTTCGAGATGATTATGTATTTCTTTGATATATGAATATCTTTGGCTCGAATAGTGCAAAGATGACTTGTTGATGAATATCTTGGTTTGTAGTGCAAAAGATGAATTATTGATGAATATCTTTTTGCTCGTGAATGCAAAGATGACCTGTTGTTGAATATCTTTGCACAGTGCAAAGATGAATTATTGATGAATATCTTTGGCTTGTAATGCAAAGATGACCGTTGTTGAATATATATTTAGCTTTGTAGTGTAAAGAGATGATGCTGTTGATGAATATCTTTGGCGTAGTGGTGCAAAGATGAATTTATTAGTATGATTATGAAGCAGGATTTGTGATTTGGTATAACCATGATCTTTGATGTTTCGTAAAGACAAGTGATGAAAATTATCTTTGTCTTGGATGAGGAAAGGAATTTAGAACTACAATTACGATTATGAAGTTATACACATGATTGTGGGCGAGGAATTGTTGATTGATGTTACAGGATAAAACATTGTTGGTGGATTTTTAACATGGAGAAGATAATAGATTTTATGGTCTATTTGACTCTTCTAATGGATCGCTTCATTCCGCTGCAACTATGGTTGAAAAGTTTTATCATCTACCATATGTTCTAAATCTCGATTTATTATCGATGAAGACTATTGATAATTTATTTATCTTTAGTCATAATATTCTTCTATCGAGCTAGTTGTGCTCACCCTTTTTTTTCACAATTCCTTTCGTGTAATAAAGGTGTGTATTTGGGTCGAGCGGGGATAGCGAGGAATAGAGTGGTGGTCTATAGATGTTGAGGGTGAGGTGCATTTAACTTGGAAGGGTGTTTTGTCACTATCATACAAGATGTCTAATGACATACAACCTCGTGTTATCATAAGACATGGTTGTGCACATCCACTTGGCGAAAGTATATTTACAAGCACTACCTATATAATCTTGGTGTTTGTTTGGAGTATAATACCCAATTAGAGCAGTGGAGATAATGATATGTCAAGAAAAGACTCACCATTGGGAAGAATATGATAGTAATCTTCGTTTTTTCTTTGGGGTCTATTGGGTCAACTAAGGATAATTACGTGGCCATATAATATCTACCATAACCCAAAAGCATGGCCTCCCATATACGAAGGTTTCTCTTGAGCACTTCCCAAATATTCTAATTTCTAAAACAGGTTTTTGACTACACCTTTATGTAAGGTGTCATTGTGACGTATTCTAGTTGGTATATATTTGCATCCAAACTCACAAAGATATGTGTTGTTGTATTTTGCCGACAATTGTTGTAATAAAGTTGTAGTTATTTTCTGTACCATATATTTGGCGACTCAGAATGGGTTGGATGGAATGGACCTATTTTGGGGTCGTTACATGGATAAAGCAGATAACCAAGATATTTGATATCTTGGGATGCTCCGAGGAACAAAAGGTTCCCTTCGCCACCTTTATGTTGCGTGAAGAAGCAGACTTGGTGGGAATCAGAAACGCATACCTGACTGGACGCGACTCAAGATGTCTTGGGAGAAGTTCCAAGAGCTGTTCAACGACAAGTACTTTCCCAAAAGTATTCGTCACATGAAGGAGGTGGAGTTTATCAAGTTGTAACAAAATAATATGACCGTTTTGCAATACGAGGCTAAATTTGTGGGGTTATCCCGATTTGCATCCCATTTGGTGGATAATGAGGAGCGAATGACATGAATGTTTTTAAGAGGTTTGAAACCGAGGAATCGTCAATATCTTATTTCTCATAAACCGTGTTTGTACTCGATGTTGTAAATAGGTCTCGATTATTGGGTAGCGAACGAGTCAACGCAACCAAGAGAAAGCGGCGGCATGAAAATACCGGTGGTATCGGTCATCGAGCGGTGACAACAAACGTGGAGGAATCAACATGCTGAAATGGTAACCACTTGGTGGTAATCATGGCCAAGACGGTAAAATGGACATTTCAAGAAAATGAGATTTAACAATGATGGAAAGACGCCGACCAACAGCAAGTGGTTAAGGAAGGAGAACGACCACCTATCATATGCTTGAAATGCGAGGGGAGGGACATATCGGTCCAAACGCGCGATGCCATCCAAAGCGTGTTATAATTGTGGAAGAGAAGGTCACCAGTCCGATTTTGTCGTTCACCAAAGACAAGTTCAAATTTAGGATGGAGGCACCAAAGGTCGTCCCGGAAAAGTCAAAGCCTTTGGTGCAAGGAGAGCATTTTTGTGACCTCTGAGTAAAGCAAGGAACTTGAATGAGGTCATCACGGGTAAGCTTATCATAAACTCTAGTGAAGTCTATACCTTATTTGATATCGGTTCTACCCATTCTTTTATTTCTCCTACTTATACCAACGTTTAAATTTGATTCAGGAGAAATTAGACTTTGACTTATCTGTTGAAACTCCATTAGAGAAACCTTCATTACATCTATGAGACCCTGATTTTATCAATAAAGATTTAAATTTTGTCAAAATAATTTTTAATATTATAGTGTGAATTTGAGATAATATTATAGTTGTGGGTAGTATTTATAAATTTTGCAAAGTATGCAAGTGGTTATATTATATTCGATTGGTCTGGGAATATTCGGTATTAAAGAGGAATATTCGCATAACGGCTCAATCATTGGTGGACCCCTATAATGTAATTCATTGTCGGATTGAGAAAACGACAAAAATATTTTATTGAAATAACGGCGGAAGTTTTACAGTGGTTACTTGTTGAACTACTTTGTGAGTAAAAGTAAAGAATAATACGTGTGGTTGCATAGTAGCATTACCGGTATTGATTATTGATGCTTATGTGAGAAGTCACTCGGTTTGATTCCATTATTGTCGATTAATAATATGAATTATTATAGCGATAATGACGTTTTGTTTTATTCAGTATTATTAACGTAATAAAACGAAACATCTTTTATATAAAATAGAATACTTTATTAAAGTTATTCTATAAATAGAATATATTATATTTTATTATGCATAGTGCATATAGTATTTTGCATAGTATTGCATAGTGTTTGCATAGTAAAATGTTTTTATATAAATAGAATATATTATATTTTATTTAAAAGATTTTCTTTAAATATGGACCGTCGATTAAAGTAAATCAATACTGACCGTTCATGGATTAGTTACTTATGCATTCCATTTTCCTATAAATAGAAGCTCATTCCTTCATTATTTTCTTACGAATTCATCAAACTCTAGAGAGAGAAATTATAGAGAGAAGTTTATAGAGAGAAAATTATAGAAAGAAGAAGAGTATTCTGCTACTTCACTATTTCTATATCAGGTTCTTTTACGGTAAAGGGGTGTTATTCTTTCTTCTTGAAGAGAACTTCATTATTCCATTCATTATTATTACATTGGAATAACTCGTAAAAGTGGCATACCCTATACATAACCTTTTATACGCATGGCATACCCTATACTCGGTGAAATCCTTATGTTATTCCGTTGCTTATTATTACATTGGAATAACTTTGTATATGCTGGTTTACCCTATACTTGGTGACATTCTTCTATTATTCATTGGAACATCCTGCTCATGTGTTTTACACCGGACCGGGTTCCGCTTTTTATTATTCGTTGGAACATCCCTGCGTGTGTTTTACACCGGACTGGTTAAAATCTTTATCATTCATTGGAATATCCTATCCATGTGTTTTACACGGATCTCGGTTCCATCTTTATTATTACATTGGAACATCCCGCTTGTGTGAATTTCACCGACCACAGTTCCGTTATTATTATTCATTGAATAACTCGTCATGCATCAATCACGCACATGGTGATTTCTTTTGTTATTCCATTCTTTATTATACCCAGTTGGTTAAAACTTTGACTTCTATACTCCATGAAATTAGTAGAATATCCTTGATATTTGTGTTTCATCCAGTATCTTTTCATGGAAATATTCTTCTGATCATTCTTGAATTTTACTCTACCTAAACAAAGATCATGTTGACAATTTGGACGTTAATAATTCATGGATTAAATAATTCTTGAACTTGTTTTATTGAATTACTATGTCATTGTCATCATCCTCATGTTATATTATGTTATCTTTGGCTTACGTGCATAGATGAACTTAGTATGATTATGACCAGGATCATTCGGTATAATCACGACTTGATATAAATGATGTGACAAAAGTCCTCGATTGGCCTGTGTAATGCGTTGATGGATAGTTTTTGGTATGATTATGACTGGGGTGATTGATTATAGTCATGACCATTGATAATTTGATGAAAATCCTCGGCCGCGTAGTACGGGGATGATTAGATGTGGTGGTTTATTTATTGTCGAGTCTCAAATGATAAAATTGATGAAAACCTTTTAAAACCTAAAAGATAGTAGATTTTATTCTCTACTTGACTCTTTTAATGGATTGCTTATTCCGCTGCAGTTAAACTGGTTGTCTATTGTATTTTATCAGTTTAACACTGTTGAAGGCTAATGATAATTTATTCTGCATTATCTTAGTCATAATATTTCTTACTGGGCTAGTTGAGCTCACCCTTTTCTTTTCTTTTTCTTCGTGAAATGAGAACATAATTTGGGACAGTGGGAACGTAAGTAATGGTCCGAAGGATAGCATTAGTAGTCCTCACTATTCGTGAAATAGTGTGATAATAGTTGTAATGAGGACTCCTTTTGAGTTTGTATAATATCTAGTAGACAATATTTGTATTCAAACTCACGATTTATGTCGTATTGTACACACGGCGATTATATTAGTAAGTCGTATTTGAATTTATGTACCATGTAAGTGGCGACCCAAGATGGGAAGCGTATACCTAATTTTGGGGCGCCACAACATCCTTGCTTATAAGTCTTGTTTGATTCAAAAATCGGAATCGCGACGTTAATCCGTCGATCTTATCTCCTTAAAAATACTTGCATTTGACATGATTCTAGGGATTGATTGGTTAACTACTCATCATGCTAAAATTGATTGTTTTCGTAAGATTGTTAGCTTTCATATTCCTAATAAACCTATTATGCGAATTCAAGTGACCAAACCATTAAAATCGATCACGGTCATCTCAAGCCACAGAGCTATTCGTTTATTGAATAACGGATGTCAAGCTTTCTTAGCTCATGTCACGGATTTAAACAAAAATACGTCAGATTTGAAGGATATTTCTATTGTTAATAAATTTCCTGACGTATTCCCTGAAGAACTTTTGGCCTACCCCCAGAGCGTGAAGTTGAATTTTGTATCGACCTTGAACCCGGTACAAAACCCATTTCCAAAGCCCCACATCGAATGGCTCCTATTGAACTTCAGGAGTTAAAGACCCAATTCGCGAGGAATTGTTAGACATTGGTTTCATTCGTCCCAAGACGTCTCCTTGGGGTGCTCCTGTTCTATTCGTGAAGAAGAAAGATGGGAGTATCGATTTTGTATTGATTATCGGGAGTTGAATCATGTAACCATCAAAAATAGGTACCCATTTCCACGTATTAATGACCTGTTTGATCAGTTACAAGGAGCACAATTATTTTCAAAAATCGATCTTCGTTCTGGATATCATCAGCTGAAGGTTAAAACTAAGGATATTCCAAAGGCGCCTTCGTGAACTCGAGACGGGCATTATGAATTCTTAGTCATGTCTTTTGGATTGACTAATGCTCTTCACGCCTTCATGGATATGATGAACCGAGTATTCAAGGAATATTTGGATCACTTTGTGGTCGTAAATCTTTATTGATGACATCCTTATTTATTCCAAAAGCCGTGAAGATCATGAAAGCAACACTTGAGGTCGATACTCCAAAAGCTTCGTGAATATAAGCTTTATGCCAAGTTAAAGAAATGCGAGTTCGGCTTAAGGAAGTATCATTCCTTGGGCACGTAGTATCAAGTCATGGAATATCCGTTGACCCGCAAAGATTGAAGCTATTCAAAAGTGGGAGCAACCCAAATCGATGATGGAAGTCGTAGCTTTCTCGGTTTGAATTGGTTATTATCGGAGATTCGTGGAAGGATTTTCTCAAATCGCTAATCCATTAACTCGGTGACTCGAAAAGATACAAAGTTCGGTTGAGCGAGGAATGTGAAAAGAGTTTTAAGAACTCAAAAGGAGACTCATTTCAAGACTGTTACGTAATACCATCATCGGTTCGAGGGATTTGTCATCTACAATGATGCTTCTAGCAAAAGGTTAGGATGTATTCTCATGCAACATGGGAAAGTCATAGCCTATGCCTCAAGACAACTCAAAGAATATGAGAGGAATTATCCTACTCATGATCTAGAGTTAAATTTGTTATCTTCGCACTTAAAATTTGGAGGCATTACTTGTATGGAGAGAAAGTGGAGATCTTTTACGGATCATAAAAGCCTCAAATATTTCTTCACTAAAAGGAACTCAACATGCGACAACGACGTTGGCTTGAAGCTGTTGAAAGATTATAATCATACCATCCAATACCATCCCGAAAAGCTTAACGTGGTAGCCGACATAATCGAGTAGAAGATCATATGCGGCACGAGTGCAATATTGTCAACGTAAAGGCCCATTTTGTATGACTTGCAAAGGATGGAGTTAGAGATAAAGACTCTAGGGACCCACATGATGATGGCAACATATACGAGTAGAACCGACTTTAATCGATAAAGTTAAACCGCTCAAGCTACTGCACACGGAGCTAATGCGTATGAAGAAGAAAGTGCAAGAAGGTGCTATGCCGGAAGCAAGAATCGATGAGGAAGGAATACTTCGAGTCAACTCCAGACTTTGTGTTCCTAACAACCCTGATTTAAAGTATAAAATCATGATGGAGGCACACAACACACCGTTTGCAATCCATCCTGGGAGTACCAAAATGTATCTTGATCTTCGACATATATTTTGGTGGAGCAATATGAAGAGAGAGATAGTAGAGTTTATCTCAAGGTGTTTAACTTGTCAACGAGTCAAGGCGGAGCATCAAGTACCAAAAGGTCAATTGCAACCACTTGAAATTCTAGAATGGAAGTGGGAACACATTACTATGGATTTCGTTACTGGTCTTCCCAAGGTTTCTCAAGGCATAGATGCAATTTGGGTCATTGTTGATAGATTGACCAAGTCTACTCATTTCTTACCTATACGAGAAACTTATACACTTGAACGTCTTGCTCGTATGTACATAAACGAGGTTGTAAGATTGCATGGTATGTCCATATCCATAGTTTCTGATCGAGACCCAAGATTCACTTCAAGATTTTGGGTTAGTTTACAAAAAACTATGGGCACGGATTTACTGATTTAGTTTCATCATATCATCCTCGCAGCGGACGGCAAATCGGAGAGGATGATTCAAACTCTTGAAGATCAATTAAGACTTTGTGTCCTTGACTTCAAGGGAAGTTTGGACAAGTTCTTACCATTGGTGGAGTTTTCCTACAACAACAGTT